>JAXCHO010000028.1:3155000-3385000 GCA_036630365.1 Acanthiza pusilla
AAATCCCACCCCAAAGAGGAGGGATTGATCAAGAACTCCTGCCAACACAAAGGCCAAACATTGATTTTTCAATCTGGCAGCACGGTGGTGACAATATCTCAACAAAAGCTTCGCTTCCATCAAGCCTGGTGATCAACACTCGGGTCATCAGTCAGTGCCTCCAGGCTGGCTGGGGAAAAAATCCCAAATTTTGCCTGGTGGTCTGTAGTTGCACTGTTTTAGAAATCTTTCTCTTCTTTCTCAGGGAGAATAGAGATAAGCTGCATTCTTTTACTTTCTCAATCTCTGTGTTTGGTACTAGGTGTTGTCTAGCTGTGACCAATGGTTTTAGGAGGTGGATTCCCTGCTGACCAATAGTTGCCAGATTATTAATGGATATATAAAGAAGTTTCTGTAAATAAAGTTTCTCTTTTCGCCATCTTGGGTCCTTCTGCCTCCTTCCTCTGCCAGCTCCTGCGAATCCCAGGAAATTTCAAACCACAGTGGCCAATCGTGGCTCAGCAGTGGGCAGGGAAGGAGGCTCAGCCAGGCTCTGGAGACCAGCAGCAACACATGCCCTCAGAGCTGAAGGGCTCGGAGGGGCTTCAAGCACTACTGGAACACAAAAATGAGGAGTTGGGGGAGGTTTAGGGGCCGTAGGGTTGTGCTGGTCCTCAATCTGGGCACGCATCGATGTCCTGCTGACTCCTGGGCTGACACATTTCCAGAACCTGTGCAGGTATTTTGCAGTTGGATTTTGAGCCATTTAGCTGGGGAAAAACCTCAGGAGAGCTCAGCTTTCCAAACCCAGCAGAGAAAGGAGAGGAGGGAGATGGAGGATGATGATCCAGATCCTCTCCACACCGGAATTGGTTAGGACACAACCCCAAAGGCTCCCCAAAGCCTTACCTTCGGGCCAGGTTTTCCAGTGCTTCCCCTGGGGCCTCTTTCCCCACGTGGACCCTTGAAAAGACACAAAAAGGTGACATTTGAGGCCTTTCTGCTGCTCAGGCAAAGCACCCCAAGCACCTGAGCTGCATGGGGTCAGCAAATCACCCCAGCAGGAGCACGTGGTGACAGGAGAGGCACCAGAAAGGCTTAAACCACAATAACTGGTGACACCCAGCCCCAAATCCGTGTCCCCTTGGCCAGATCCCTCTCATGGAGGACACAAATCCCATCCCAGCTCCCCTCTGGCCAGGACAAAATGCACAAGGATGAAGAACTGGCTCGTTACCGTCGGCCCACGCTGCCCCCTCGGACCTGGCTTGCCAGGAGTGCCCTGGAATGGAAAAGGAAAAAGGAAAAGGGATTAGGAACCAGCACTTCAGCAGATGGACCCAGAGTGGAAAAACCCACAGCAGATGGACCCAGAGCAGAAAAACCCACAGAAGATGGACCCAGAGTGGAAAAACCCACAGAAAATGGACCCAGAGTGGAAAAACCCATAGCAGATGGATCCAGAGCAGAGCCTGTCACACACAAACTGCCTCAGAACCTCTCTGGTCCTCATCTGCAATGCAAAAGTCAACTGCAGGTTCATTTTCACCTCCTGATTCTTGTGTTTATTTGAATTTATAGCATTTGTGATCTCAATGCCTAGATGACATCTGTTCTCTGAGGGAATGAATCTGCTAAGGAACAGCATCCCAAGTCCTTTAAAACCCCACAAAGGCTTTCAACCCCCTCAGACCATGCAGCATCCCAAAAACCCATCCAGAAAGCTTTTCCACTCTGCCACCCCAACACCTACAATCCATTTTTAAAACGGATTAAAAAAACCCCACAAAGGCTTTCAAAGATGAGGCCACCCTTTTGGACCATGCAGCATCCCAAAAACCCGGCCCAAAAGCTCTTCAACTCTGCCACCCCAACACCTACAATCCATTTTTAAAAGGGATTAAAAAACCCCAAAAAGGCTTTCAAAGATGAGACCATTCCCTCGGACCACACAGCATCCCAAAAACCCATCCAGAAAGCTCTTCCCCAACACCTACAAACCCTTTTTAAAAGGGATTAGAAATCCCCACACCTCAACACCAACATCCATTTTTCAAAGGGATTTTAAAACCCCACAAAGGCTTTCAAATCTGAGGCCACCCCCTCAGACCATGCAGCATCCCAAAAACCTATCCAGAAAGCTCTTCCACTCTGCCACCCCAACACCTACAATCCATTTTTAAAAGGGATTTTAAAACCCCACAAAGGTTTTCAGAGATGAGGCCACCCCCTTGGACCACACAGCATCCCAAAAACCCATCCAGAAAGCTCTTCCCCAACACCCACAGACCCTTTTTAAAAGGGATTAGAAATCCCCACACCCCAGCACCTACAAACCCTTTTTAAAAGATATTAGAAATCCCCACACCCTAACACCTACAATCCCCTTTTCAAAAGGATTTTAAAACCCCACAAAGGCTTTCAAATCTGAGGCCACCCCCTCAGACATTCAGCATCCCAAAAACCCATCCAGAAAGCTCTTCCCCAACACCTACAATTCATTTTTAAAAGGAATTAAAAAACCCCGAAAAGGCTTTCAAAGATAAGACCATTCCCTCAGACCACGCAGCATCCCAAAAACCCATCCAGAAAGCTCTTCCCCAACACCTACAATCCCTTTTTAAAAGGGATTAGAAATCCCCACACCCCAACACCAACATCCATTTTTCAAAGGGATTTTAAAACCCCACAAAGGCTTTCAAATCTGAGGCCACCCCCTCGGACCAACCCATCCGAAAATTCTTCCACTTTGCCACCCCAACACCTACAACCCCTTTTTAAAAGGGATTAAAAACCCCACACCCCAACACCTACAATCCCTTTTTAAAAGGGATTAAAAACCCCACACCCCAACACCTACAATCCCTTTTTAAAAGGGATTAAAAACCCCACACCCCAACACCTACAACCCCTTTTTAAAAGGGATTAAAAACCCCACACCCCAACACCTACAATCCCTTTTTTCCCCATCAATCCCTTCCCATCTCCCCAGCTCCTGAGAGGCTCAGGCTCCTCGCCCCACGTGTTGCTGTGGGGTTTTGAAGGAGTGACAGCAGATCCCCGCTCGGAGCAGCTCTCCCTGCCACCCAGGCCAATTAAGCTGCCCTACATATTTACAAATCTTCCCTGCTCTCCGGGAGCTCGGAGCTAAACAAGGAATTCCAGGCGTTGTCTCAGCAGCAGCTCATGAGATGTGACAGCTGCGCTCAGCTCCCCGCGCTGGGGACCGCGATTTGTCCTGACGTGGGGAAGGCTGCCGGCCCTAAAGCTGGCACCACATTAACTCCATTTCCCTGGGCCTGAAAGCAAAGGGGTGGCCTGAAAGCCCTGCCTGGGCTGGTGTCAAGTGGCCAAAAAAAACCCCAAAAAATGCAAAGGTTCGATTTTCCCAAAAAAATGCAGAGAGGTTCGATTTTCCCCCTTTGGTTTCCCCCATTAATGGCACCAATCACCAATGGCACACATTACCCTGTGCCTGAAAGCCCTGCTTGGGCTGGTGTCAAGCAGTCAAAAAAAACCCCAAAAATGCAGAATTCCCCCTTTGGTTTTCCCCCATTAATGGCACCGATCACCAATCACCAATGGCACACATTTCCCTGTGCCTAAAAGTAAAGGGATGGCCTGAAAGCCCCTCTTGGGCTGGTGTCAAGTGGCCAAAAAAACCACAAAAAAAACCAGTGAGAGGTTTGACTTTCCCCCAAAAATGCAGAGAGGTTCGATTTTCCCCCTTTGGTTTCCCCCATTAATGGCACCAATCACCAATGGCACACATTACCCTGTGCCTGAAAGCCCTGCTTGGGCTGGTGTCAAGCAGTCAAAAAAACCCCAAAAATGCAGAATTCCCCCTTTGGTTTTCCCCCATTAATGGCACCGATCACCAATCACCAATGGCACACATTTCCCTGTGCCTAAAAGTAAAGGGATGGCCTGAAAGCCGAGTTTGGGCTGGTGTCAAGTGGCCAAAAAAACCCCAAAAAATGCAGAGAGGTTCGATTTTCCCACTTTGGTTTTCCCCCATGAATGGCACCGATCACCAATCACCAATGGCACACATTTCCCTCTGCCTGAAATCAAAGGGATGGCCTGAAAGCCCTGCCTGGGCTGGTGTCAAGCAGCCCAAAAAACCCCAAAAAATGCAGAGAGATTCGATTTTCCCACTTTGGTTTTCCCCCATTAATAGCACCAATCACCAATGGCACACATTACCCTGTGCCTGAAAGCAAAGGGGTGGCCTGAAAGCTGAGCTTGGGCTGGTGTCAAGCAGCCCAAAAAACCCCAAAAAATGCAGAGAGATTCGATTTTCCCCCTTTGGTTTTCCCCCATTAATGGCACACATTTCCCTGTCCCTGAAAGCAAAGGAATGGCATGAAAGCCCTGCTTGGGCTGGTGTCAAGCAGCCAAAAAAACCCCCAAAAACCATGGAGAGGTTAATTTTTCCCCCTCTGGTTTTCCCCCATTAATGGCACCGATCACCCGGGAAAGGAAGCCTCGGTTCCCATGGCAGAACAGCAGGTGCTTAAAATATCACTTGCCTTTTTGTGCCCCAAATCCATCACCTCGCTGCGCTGCCTGCTCCGATCTGACACTCATTAACCAGCAGAACATAAAACAGGAGCTGGAAAACTTTACAATCAACTTTCTTCCAGCTGCTAAAATTAGTCCTGCTGAATCTTCCTTGTTCTGCAGCTCCATTTATTAAAGCCTGCTGGCATACTTTTTTTTTTTTTTTTTTTAATTAATTACAAAATTCACTTTAAAGTACTCCAGCTGGTTTTCTTGGAGCTCTGGGAGGCTAAATTCGGAGCAGGTAGGGAGGAGGGGGTGCTGCCTCCCCTCAGGTAGCCCCCCAACTCCTCTCCTTCTTCCACAATTCTATTTTTAAGCCAAATTTCCCCCTGCTTATTGCTGTCATTAATCATGCATTCAGCCCCGCAAAGAATTTATAGAGCCCTGTAAATGTACGCAGACCTATATTTTTCAAGCAGGGATCCTGATGTGAAGGCAGCGAAATTCAGATTATTTTCGAGGCACACGAAAGTGGGTGGATTTGGGGATCTCTGTCACACTGGGCAAGGAGGGAGATCTATTGTCCCCTACTAACGGCAGAGGTCTCTTCGCTCGGAAAATAAGATTTATTAATGTTTAATGATTGATTTCACGAGCAGGATTTGAAAAGATCCTGAGCTCACCTCGAGCTGAGGATGGGCTCAGGGATGAGCAGCTCTTGGGGGATTTAATATATCAGAATTCTCCAAAAACACCAAACAGAGAATCAAGGACCGCTTTGGGTTGGAAGGAACCCTAAATTCATCTCATTCCAACATTTCCATGGGCAGGAACACCTTCCCTAGTCCAGGTTGCTCCAAGCCCCATCCAAAGTCACTCCAGGCCCTTGGGAATAGTTTCTCTCCATCCTTCCTGCCAGGTCCCTTCAAGTTCTGGGAGGCCACAATTGCCTTCTCTTCTCCAGCAATCCCAACTCTCCAAGCCTTTGCTCAGAGCCATCCTCAGATCATCTTCATCCCTTTTCCCCCTCCTTATTTCCACCCTTGCCTGCCTTTTTTTGTACAACTGAACAGCCAGAAGCTGAATTTTGGTGTTTGGGAAGGTTCAGCAGCTCAACACCAAAATTCAGCTGCCTGTGCTGCCCTTATACCTTTGATTTTCACCTTTTTTAAATTATTTAAGGCCTTGGGAAGACTCTTTGCGCTGCTGAACCAAACTGAAAACAAACAATAACAAACTAAGTTCTATTTGGTGAGAGAAATCTGTGATTTGCATTATTTTAGCCACACAAACCTGAAGGGCAATATGGGAACACTGGGATAAAGGAAAGGCAAACAAATTATTTGGGGCTGGTTCAGCTGCAAATTGAGTTATGAACTGGAGGAGATCATCTTAGAAATTCTCTTTCTTGCCTCCATGTGAACACACTCATAAACCCAGCAAATGGGGTGCTTTTAGGAGAACCAGAGAGGGATTTATCAAATTTAACTCAACGAGGCTTAAATTAAGATGAGGGTCTGCATTTGGACTGAGCAACGTGACCCCAGCTCAGCCCATAATTCTGTATATAATTGCTTTTCTCTTATTTCAAATGGGATACTTGGGAGGAAAAAAAAAAGAGATGGATAGCAAAGCTGTTACTGAAAATCAGTATTTCTGCTGCTCTTAAATTTCCAAGCTGAGCTCCTTGTGTTAATGGAAAGATTTGTCCATGAAAATCTCTCTCTACGCTGATACAATGGGTGCTGGTTGATGGATTTAGTGTAAAATGGTGGAAAAGGTCCAATCATACATTGAAAATTTTTTTAAAAATTTAAAAATTGAAATTACCATGAAGTAAATCAACATTTGAAACGTAAAAAACCCTTTTTTAATTTCTTAATTGAAGAAATGCGTGGTGTGCCAAGCGTGTAACTAAATATCCTCACTACCTCCATTAAGGGCACAAAGACCATTTGGAATAAAAGTGAGCAAAATGTTGATTTTTTTTTTTTTTTTTGGTCTTCTCTCATCATGGCTTGGTTCTGAAGCTGGGCCCTTTCCCATCAGATCTGCTCCCTCCTCCTGCCCAGCTGAGGATGTGCATCTGCAGTTCAGAGCGAAATGAATTGAAATCCCCCAGTGAAATAATAAAAAAAAGGGGGGGGTGGATATAACCCAAATTGCAGTGGCATGATATTAATGCAGCGCAAAGTGATTTATATATTCTGGGCTCCTCTCAAAGCTATCTGTTAGAAGTCATTTCTATTTAAATGAGAGTAAAAAGGAAACTAATTCCACTTGCTGTCCTCACTCCCCCTTCTTGTCAGTGTGACCGGAGCTGGTGCAGAAAATGACTTTGTTTGTACTCTGAATCCCTTCATTCAAGCATGTTCTGCAGCAGATAAAAAATAAATCAGTATATTTAGACAATCCCTATTCTGAGAGCAGGCTGTGGAGGTGGGGTGAGAGGGAGAGACAAGGCTGGGGGATGAAACCCCCTGATTTTCAGGGTGTCTGTGAATTTTGAGCAGCTTATTAAAAGCAGCGAGAGCGTTCTCAGGCATGCATTTAGAATTTCAAGTTGGGTTGAAAGATGGTTCTGGCTGCTTCTGCACAGATTCAGCCATCTCTAATAATTAGTGTTAATTAAAGAGCTCTTTGTGCCCTGAGCAAAGTCTGACAGCGCGGGAAGCATTCAGGTTCTGAGGAGTCTTGAAAATATCCTGAGGGGGAAATTTCCAGGGTTTAATTGGGAAGATGCTGGTTGGGCTATCACCCTCGTGTCCAGCAGCAGGAACCTCATCCTGGGATGAGCTTTTTTGGGCAATTCCTGAGTGGAAAAGCCTCTGGAGAAGCAGAGTGAGCCCCACATCGTCCAGGAGCTTTGGGGAGGGGAAAAAAAATGAGTGAGGAAGTGGAAAAACCAACTCACCCGTGTGCCCTTCTCTCCATTGGCTCCTGGAAATCCTGGGAAACCGATGGAGCCCTTGGGGGAGGGGAGACAGAGAGGAGAGGCTCAGGGCACACCTGGGCAGCTGTGCCCATCCCCAGCACTGCCCATCCCCAGATGTGCCCATCCCCAGCACTGCCCACCCCCAGCACTGCCCATCCCCAGCTGTGCCCATCCCCAGCACTGCCCACCCCCAGCTGTGCCCATCGCCAGCACTGCCCATCCCCAGCTGTGCCCATCCCCAGCACTGCCCATCCCCAGCTGTGCCCATCCCCAACAATGCCCATCCCCAGCTGTGCCCATCCCCAGCTGTGCCCATCCCCAGCTGTGCCCATCCCCAGCACTGCCCATCCCCAGCACTGCCCATCCCCAGCTGTGCCCATCCCCAACAATGCCCATCCCCAGCTGTGCCCATCCCCAGCTGTGCCCATCCCCAGCACTGCCCATCCCCAGCTGTGCCCTTCCCCAACAGTGCCCATCCCCAGCACTGCCCATCCCCAGCTGTGCCCTTCCCCAACAGTGCCCATCCCCAGCTGTGCCCTTCCCCAACAGTGCCCATCCCCAGCACTGCCCATCCCCAGCTGTGCCCTTCCCCAACAGTGCCCATCCCCAGCACTGCCCATCCCCAGCTGTGCCCTTCCCCAACAGTGCCCATCCCCAGCACTGCCCATCCCCAGCTGTGCCCTTCCCCAACAGTGCCCATCCCCAGCACTGCCCATCCCCAGCTGTGCCCATCCCCAACAATGCCCATCCCCAGCTGTGCCCATCCCCAGCTGTGCCCTTCCCCAGCAGTGCCCTTCCCCAGCTGTGCCCACCAGCCTGGAGTGACCCCAGGCAACACCTGCAGCTCCTAGCCCTCGTCCCTCCAACCTCCCCTGCGTAACAGCAACACCAGCCCAGGCCTGAGATGACCTCAGAAATTCAATTTCCTCCAAAAATAACACCAAAAAACCCCAAAGATGCGTGGCTCGTTAGCAGGCAGTGCAAAGAGCCAAGGCCAGGGCCGTGAGGGGAGCCCAGGGAACGGGCAGGATTCGGGAGCTGAGCTCCTCAGTCACTGTGTTACACATGAAAATTTAACTCCTGCCTTGTTCTTTTCTGATGGCAGTGCCTGGAGAATTGCTGCTGCTGCTTTTAAAATATGAATTAGTCCAAGAAAATGCAAACCAACCCCCCCTCCATCTCTTACTCCAGATATAAAATGCAAATTAAAAAATAAACCGTCCACACCACAACCAGGAAACAATCTCCTGCAGATAATTATGTCTCCAGAATGAAACAAGCCTGGGTTGGTTTTTTTTTTTTTAAAGTAGTGAACATGAATAATAAAATACGATTCTTAAAAAAAGTTAACAAAAACATAAGTTCCCAAAGGCTCCAGGGCATGTGAAAACTGGGCTGTAGCCTAAGTCTATGGAGTGGAATTCGCAGTTTAAATTAAAGAAAAAAAAAAAAAAGCCTTGAAAGTGGCCCAAATGGAGGTGGGCGTGGAGATAAGCTACAAAGGATGTTTGCAAATATGCAAATGGCAATTTTATTTCATTTCAGGGAGACCCTGACTCATTAGCTGCTCTCCCTAATTAATCAGATAACACCATCTTGGAAGATAAAACCCACAATTGGAGCAGGAGGGCTATAACACCATTTACCAGCCTGTCTGTACCCATCCCAAAGCACTGCTGCACACCCCATCCCTCTCCAGGCCACGTCGGGACCGAAGCCATGCACAAGCAGCCCCTGAATTCCAGCAGCTCAGGGAGCTGGCAGCTATTTTTACCCATCCCTATTTCTGTCCTGCGTGGGTGGGAAGGAGGGACCTTGTTCCATGAGTGGGGGCTGAGCTTGGCTGTGTCCCTGGGCTCCTCATCCCCTCCTACCCCAAACCTCCCCATCCCATCCCATCGATCCCATCCCATTGATCCCATCCCATTGATCCCATCCCATCCCATCCCCTAAATTCCGTCCCCTAAATCCCATCCCCTAAATCCCATCCCATCCCATCCCCTAAATCCCATCCCATCCCATCCCCTAAATCCCATCCCATCGATCCCATCCCATCCCACTGATCCCATCCCATTGATCCCATCCCATTGATCCCATCCCATTGATCCCATCCCATCCCATCCCATCCCATCCCATCCCATCCCATCCCATCCCATCCCATCCCATCCCATCCCATTGATCCCATCCCATCCCATCCCATCCCATCCCATCCCATCCCATCCCATCCCATCGATCCCATCCCATCCCATCCCATCACCTTCGGGCCCTGCCTGCCCGGGTACCCAGGCAGCCCCGGCACGCCGAGTTTTCCCTGGAACACAAAGAAAAGTGTGTTAGACCTCGGGAGCAGCTTCAGAAAGGGAGGATGCCAAGGGCAGAGAGGAGCAGAGCAGATGGGCCGGGGTGGAAATAAAATTCTAGGGCATTGAGCTCATCCCCACCCTCCCTGAGGGATGCCCAGGGGGTGATGCAGAGTGAGCACTGGCAATGTTCTGGTTGGGGCTTTATTTAAATTTGACTGGAGTCCATCGTGCTTTCAATTCCTGCATTTTCCCCCCTCTGATCTTTTTTTCAAGGCACAGATGACTCCAAAGAGACTGAACCTCAACATGGCTGCCCTAAACCCACGTCCCTTGGGCCTCCCTTCACACAGCTCCTCTTGTCATCCCTCTGCCCTAAAACTGTCCCCAGCCACCCCAGACAGCCCAGACCAGTGGGGTTTGGTGTGGAACACCCCACGGAATTCCCATCTTCGACTCACCTTCTCCCCAGCAGGCCCAAGAGGACCTGGATCTCCATTGGGGCCAGAGCGACCTTTGGGACCTTCGGGGCCATCCTCACCCCGGGGCCCGGGGGGGCCAATCTCCCCCTGTTAATCACAAGATCAGTGTTAATTACACAGGCAGCTCCCAGATCCATCCTTTCACTTCCCAGTTGGGAATTGAGAAATTCCCAGACCCTTTCCCCCTCCCGTGGGAATTGAGAAATTCCCAGACCCTTTCCCCCTCCCGTGGGAATTGAGAAATTCCCAGACCCTTTCCCCCTCCTCCCATGGGAATTGAGAAATTCCCAGACCCTTTCCACCTCCTTCCACTTCCCAACTGGGAATTGAGAAATTCCCAGACCCTTTCCCCCTCCTCCCATGGGAATTGAGAAATTCCCAGACCCTTTCACCCTCCTCCCGTGGGAATTGAGAAATTCTCAGACCCTTTCCACCTCCTTCCACTTCCCAACTGGGAATTGAGAAATTCCCAGACCCTTTCCACCTCCTCCTGCTTCCCAGTTGGGGAACTGGGAAATCCTCAGACACTTTCCCCCTCCTCCCACTTCCCAGTTGGGAACTGGGAAATTCCCAGACCCTTTCACCCTCCTCCCACGGGAATTGAGAAATTCCCAGACCCTTTCCACCTCCTTCCACTTCCCAACTGGGAATTGGGAAATTCCCAGACCCTTTCCCCCTCCTCCCATGGGAATTGAGAAATTCCCAGACCCTTTCGCCCTCCTCCGGCTTCCCAGTTGGGGAACTGGGAAATCCTCAGACACTTTCCCCCTCCTCCCACTTCCCAGTTGGGAACTGGGAAATTCCCAGACCCTTTCACCCTCCTCCCATGAGAACTGAGAAATTCCCAGACCCTTTCCACCTCCTTCCACTTCCCAGTTGGGAAACTGGGAAATCCTCAGACACTTTCCCCCTCCTCCCACTTCCCAGTTGAGAACTGGGAAATTCCCAGACCCTTTTGCCCTCCTCCCAGAGGAATTGAGAAATTCCCAGACCCTTTCGCCCTCCTCCGGCTTCCCAGTTGGGAACTGGGAAATTCCCAGACCCTTTTGCCCTCCTCCCAGAGGAATTGAGAAATTCCCAGACCCTTTCACCCTCCCCTTGCTTCCCAGTTGGGAACTGGGAAATTCCCAATTGAGACTGGATGCGCCAAACAAACCCTGGGAGGTGTTTAACTGAGGCTGAGCTGGGCAGATAAAGAGAGAAGTGGGGCTTTTGTGCTGGGAATCACTGGGAAATCTGAGAGTGGAGAGGGCCAAGCTGCTGCCATGGATGGTGGCACTGCCACTTTGGCGCACAGGGGACAAAGTGACAAAGCTCCCGTGTTGGGAACAGCCTTCTCCCTTCTCCCGGCTCAGCAGGAGCTGCAGGACACAGATTTTGTGGGTCCCAGACTCTTACCCGGTCTCCTTTGATGCCCATGTCACCTTTGAAGCCAGGGAAGCCATCTTCACCCTAAATAATGGAGAAGGGAAAAATCACCCAACGTGTAGAGATGGGGGAAAAAAAAGGAATAAAACTTCCTCAGGCCTCCCTGCCCAGGGAGGACAAGCTGAGGTCCCCACACTTGTAGTTGCACTGTTTTAGAATCTTTCTGTTCTTTCTCAGGAAGAACAGAGATAAGCTGCATTTTTGTACTTTCTTAATCTCTGTGTTTAGTATTAGGTGTTATTTGGCTGTGACCAATGGTTTTAGGAAGTAGATTCTTTGCAAACCAATAGTTGCTAGGTTATTAATAAATATATAAAGAGGTTTCTTGTAAATAAAATTCTCCTTTTCGCCATCTTGACTTCGTCTGCCTGCTTCCTCTGCCAGCTCCTGCAAATCCTGGGAAACCTAAACCCACACACACTGACCATCAGTGACTTCTCCAAGTCCTTGGAGGGCACAAACAGCCATGGAAACCCACCCAGAACCCCAAGGGACCCCACGGTGTCCCCAAATGTGCCCTGCATCCCCTCCTGGCTGCCAGTCAAGATCACAAATCAGGCCTTGGCAGCACTGGGGACCAATTATTTCTGAAGCAGAAGTGGTTTTGTTCTCAGGGAGGAGGTTTTACCCCCAGCTCCCAGGCAGCCTCCAGGACACTGCAATATTTCCTTCAGCCAGGAAGGTTTAATTGCAGATTAATCAATAATGCATCTCATCCTACAGCTAATCCCTGATAGGCAACGAAGTCACAGCTCCCAGAAAGTGTGAAAGTTTGGAAGATCCCAGGTGAAAACTGCTGGATCTGCTGCTGAATTGCTGAGGGGGAGGAGTGAAGGAGCAGGGATCTGTTTTGGGGTTTTCTCCACCTGCTGCTCTTCCCCTGGGAGAACCCAAGTGCACCTCAGAGATGAGCAGAGCTAAATTGTGCTGACTCTGGTGGTGGCTGAGGCAGCACATCCCTGGGGGATCCAGCTGTGACATTCCCAAGCCCTTCTGCTCCATTAGGTCACTCCAGTTCCAAATTTTGCCAAGACGAGGCCAAGGTGTTGCAAAACATCACAGCAAGAACCCCAAACAAGAGGTTATGGGTCCCTTGGGTGCTCAGCCCCTTTTTTCCCCCCAAGAAAAACCCTTTGTGCAGGAAAAAAACATCCCAGGGAACATCCCACCTGCAAAAATGCTCAGAAATTGCAGAAACTCAACCCAAATGGAACTCACCTTTTCCCCTTTGGTGCCTTTCAGCCCACGGACTCCATCTGCTCCCTTGAGAGACAAACCAAGAGGTTACCAGGCTATGGGTGAGGCTTGGAGTGAAGAAATTAGAAATCTCCATGGATTGTGGTGATTTCTGCTTTCTCTGATGTTGGAATGGTATCTCTGCAAACTGTGATGCTTCCAAACATTGCCAATTAAATATCAACCACAGCCCTCTGGTTTTTGGCTCACCAGGGAACATCTTACAGTCCCAAACTTCTGCTGTGTTGATTTGGTAGGTGGTGTTGGTGGTCTCTACCCATAAGTTCTGTTTTCCAGGGATAAAATTCACTATGAAATCTTTTTTTTTCTGTCTATATTTTCCATCAAAACTGTCTCTTGGGAAAAATACTTTGGGTATCCACACCAGCAGAAGAAAAAACACCCCTTTTGGGTTTTTTTAAAAAAGGAATAATACTTTTCTTGGGTTTTAAAATTTTTTTTCTTCCCCTTAGCATGTCAAGAAAAAGTATAATTAAAAGTCCCTCAAGATTTGAGCAGCAGAACAGGGCTCTGGTAAGCTAGGAAAGATCTAAAAGTTCTTTATGGCTACAAACCAAATCAGACACATCTTTTTTCCCCAAGCTGGAGGCTTGTGCAGCTCACCGACGCTGCTCGTAGGAAGCAAAACCTCGGCTGTAGGGTTTGGTGCACGACACGATTTCTTCAGCTCTCTCTAATGTGGAGCAGTCCCACTTTAATGGGAAATCCAACATTCCCTAATGGATCACTCGGTCTCCATCTGCAACCTTGCAAGAAATGAGCTGGAGGTTGGCTTTGGTTAACACATCCCATGGGTTTGTGCTGTTGAAAAGGAGATTTTGAGAGGGTTTAACTGCACCTCTCTCTGTCCCCAAACTGTGTTTGTACTTTCCAGCACAGATTGGATTCACAGGATTTGGGGATAAAGGCTGCACCTGAATGGGCACATCCTGATGGATGAGGTGAACAGGAAAAAAAAAAAAAAACCAAAAAAAACCCCCGAGGTGAACAGGGAAAAAAACCCCACTGCCTCCATCAGCAGCAGCAGGAATGGGGCAGGAGCTGGAATTCAATCCACAAATTCAATCCTCCACATTGTGAGGTGCAGTTGCACTGTTTTAGAAATCTTTCTCTTCTTTCTCAGGGAGAATAGAGATAAGCTGCATTTTTGGACTTTCTTAATCTCTGTGTTTGGTACTAGGTGTTGTATAGCTGTGACCAATGGTTTTAGGAGGTGGATTCCCTGCTGACCAATAGTTGCTAGGTTATTAATGGATATATAAAGAAGTTTCTGTAAATAAAGTTTCTCTTTTCGCCATCTTGGGTCCTTCTGCCTGCTTCCTCTGCCAGCTTCTGCGAATCCCAGGAAATCTAAACCAACAGTGAGGCTCACAGGCTCTGCCTGCCTGGGTTTGGGTTCAGCAGCATCAAAAAGAGGCTGCTCTGCTTTATTAACCTCTTTAAAGGCTGCGTGTTCTGGCTGAGATTGACTCTGGGATGGGAATGGGAATGGGAATGGAAATGGAAATGGGAATGGGAATGGGAATGGGAATGGGAATGGGAATGGGAATGGGAATGGGAATGGGAATGAGCCACGCTCTCCCAGAATTACCAGGGACATCTCTCAAAGTCCTGAACTGTGCTGGGAGGGGGTCCTGGGGACAGGGAATTTGTAATGAAATCTTTGGAGCAAGACTCGCTGGAGCAGTAGCTGCAGGTGGTCACTGAGGTGGCCCTAAGGGGACATTTGTGCCTGCCAGGAGTGTCCAGCACAGGCTGGAGAATTCCAGACATGGACACTGCTCCTGCACCTCCTTACCTTGACTCCTCGTGGGCCTGGATAACCGATGGGGCCCTGAGGGCCTGGGGGACCCTGAGGGGAACAAAATGCAAACGAGAAAAACACATCAGAGAACAACACAGAGGTGCAGAGATAAGGAGAGGCTGTGCAAAACAAACTTCCCATTTCCCATTTCCCACATGGGATGGGAATGGCAGCAGCCACCTGAAAATAGCCCAAAATAGCCCAAAATGGTCCAAAATAGCCCAAAATAGCCCCAAATAGCCCAAAATATTCCAAAATAGCCCAAAGTAGCCCAGGGAGCTGCAGGAGCATCACTGCTGGGCTGAGCTAATGACAAAGATCCACCCAGCAGGAAAAGGAGGATGGCAAGGGGCAGGATGACAATAATTCTTTAGAAAGGATTTCTACACAAGGAATGATTTGTGGTTTGGGTGGAAGGAAAGGAGCAGGGAGGAGGAAGAGGTTCTGCTGCCTCCCTGCTCCCAACCCAGCCTGGTGTGCAGAACAGCAGAACCTGTGCTGATCACAGGGAGGAGGATCAGCCCCAGAGCATCCCCAGCTCTGCACAGGAAAGGCTGGGATGCTCAGCAGGGTGACACTGGTGCCACCAACAGCACCCCTGGGTGTCCATCCTGCCGGGCTGAGCTCTGATCAGAGCCTCTGACAAGGGCAAAGCTTTTGGAGTGCCTGGGCTGAGGCAGGAGTGCAGCTGGCAAATCTCCTGGACAGACGGACAGTGCATAATTCAGGGGCTTTTGCCTCGGGCAATAATCTTGAATGTATTTTTAAAGAGGGGCTTGGAGGGGGAGGAAATACAAAAAAAGGAAGGCTAGGAAATAAAAAAAAAATTAAAAATATAAAAAAAAAAAAAAATTTCTGCATTCCCCGTGCCACAAAGGATACTTATTTGTGTCTGTCAAGAGAAAGTTTCCCCTCACAGGTTCAGTCCTGGCGTATGCTGCTCCGTGCTGGCCAGGAGAGCTGGGAGGAGCTCAGAGCAGAAGAGACACCCACAGATCAAATGTGGCCTCACTTTCACATTTCAGCTGTGTTTGCCTCTCAGCTTCTCCCCTGCCCCTCATCCCTGCCCATCCCCGGGGGGATCCATCCCCTCCCTGCAGCCCTGACCTCCTCTGGGCAGAGCTGAGGCTCCTGGGGACACCCACCTGACTGCCCTTCTCTCCAGGAGGACCCTCCTTTCCAGGATGACCCTGTGGATAAAAGAAACAAAGAGAATTTGGGGGTTAGTGCACATTTAATGCTTGATTTATTTGCCCAGGAAGCTCCCCTGAAGCCACCTTGCCAGAGGAAGCTTTTCCCAAAAGGAAGAGAGCACCACTGTGGTCCTGGGTGCTTTTCTACCTGGTTATTTCTAATTTTAACCTTCACCACCTCCCAGCAGAGCAGCAGAAGCATTCTGGAATATTCATTGCATGGCAGAACACCTCAGTGAGTTGAGCAATTTCGCAGGTAGGAAAAAAAGATAAAATCCGTGTGGCAGGAAACTTGTGAAGGTCACAAGATGCCCAGACTGGTCAGAGCTCCTCATTAAGTTGCTAATTGCTGGAATCCAGCACCAGATCCCATGCCAAGTGCTCAGCTAACCTGCAGCCCTGCTAGACTGAGCTGCCTGGGGGCTGGCCAGCATTCCTCTCGGGATTTGATGCTGAAGAACTCAGCATCCCTGAGCTTCCAACACCTTCTCAATATCCTTTATTATCCTTCTCAATATCCTCAATATCCTCAACACCCATCAATAGCCTTTAGAGCCTTTTGCTGAGGTCACAGCCAATTGGGGAAAAAAAAGAGAAAAAAGAGTGAATTGCCTCAGGTGTAGCTGGGAGGATCAGTGAGAAATGGGGGAATCCAGGAAAGGGATTTTAGTGATTGCCTACTGCAGGATCCCAAATGGAGCTGGGATGGAAAATGCTTCCTGGATTGGCCAAAGGGCAATCAAAGGGCACTCGCTGCACACCCAAGAATTTCAGTTTTTAAGGATGATGGAAGCACATCCTGTTGCTCTGAAGCCATTCTGCACTCACTGCTGTCTGTACTGAACCCTCTCCTTTAAATTCACAAATTTCTATCGATACAGCAAGGAAAAGTCTCAGTGTCTCCCATCAGCAATGTCAGACGAAGCAAATTCCCTAACCGAAGGAAACAGAATGACAGCTGACATTTTTACATCAGCAAAATGGGGGAGAAAACTCAGTTTGCCCTGTGATTTTCATGGAGCATCACTGCACAGAGGATCCAAAAAACCACTCCTGCCTTAGCTCCAGGCACCTCCCAGCTCCCCAGGGAGGCAGGACAGACCTGCAGCAGCATTTCCGAAGTCCACTCTGCACTAAACCAGCCCCATTTTCACAGTGCCCAACTCCCCGGCTGCTCCCGAGATCACAAATTGATGAGCAGCTCTCGCAGCGAGGCCCTCGGGGATTCTCAGGGATTTTCCAAGACCGATTTCTATAAATAGAGCACTTTTTGTCCTTGGAAAGAGCAATGTGTGTGTTTACAAACCCTCAGCCCCTGCCCACCACGGGGATACCTGTGGGAAATGCTCTGTCCATGCAGAGCCACTCTGAGCTCAGCCTGCAGCTCCTCCACAGCCTCCAGGCTGCATAAAAATAGAGCTTCTCCAGCAGAAGCTCCCTGGAGGCTGCTGCAGGAATTTCACATCAAAACCTACAGATTTAGAGATGTTCTGGGCTTTGCTCGAGCTGCTCTGTTGACTCAGCTAACAATTGTACGGATGTTCCAAGTGCCCTCCGAAGGAATGATAATCCCACGGTGGGAAATGTAATTTTTTTTTCTTCCTCTCCTTGGGCCGTGCTCTGCATTTGCATTTGTGGAATGAAACAATTTTGCGTTTTTTCATTCTTAAAACCAGGTGCCTCTCTCTGAGATGGGTAAAAATGAGATTAGGTTGAAAGGCCCGAGGTTTTTTTTTTTTTTTTTTTGAGACTGATCTCTGGAGCGAGGAGCAAGTGATGTTTAGAGTAGGATTAGAGGGCGAAGCTGCAAGAATGGAACAGCGACAGGTAATTTCCACCTGCTCTTATCAGCCCTGTGCAGCAGTGCAAGGGCAGGAGAGCCCCAGGCACGGCTGGGATGGGAATAAATACACCCAGGAGCCCAGCCCTGCCTCGGGGAGCTGCCAGCATCCCCAAAACACAGAGGAGGGACGAGGAGAGAGGAAAGAGAGGCTTGAAGAGACTCTGAGAAGTACCCAAAGTGAGCAAAACTCTGCTGGGGCTTCCCAAACTTGAAGCCAGCCTGCAGGCAGGGTCAGCTACCTTGCAGGACGTTGGTTTTTTTCCATATTAAACTGACTTTATTTCCGTATTAAACTATCTTTTCTTCCATATTAAATTGCTTTTTCTTCCATATTAAACTGCTTTTTCTCCCATATTAAACTGCCTTTTCTCCCATATTAAGCTGCTTTTTCTCCCATATTAAACTGCCTTTTCTCCCACATTAAACTGCCTTTATCTCAAATCATGACTTTTCTTGTTTTCACCCTTCCAATTCCCTCCCTGACTGGGGAAGAGAGGCTGTGAGGAGCTCAAATCCCAACTTGGGCTCCCATTTCCCAATCCAGGTCCTTTCCAGGGGGATGGTGTAAGAGACAGTCCGAGGACCCTTCATCTGTCTCACGATCATCCACGGAGACTGAGGCTAACCCCCAGGTCCAAAGGGGGGCAAGAGGACTTCTGCACGGGAGTCCTGGCCAGGCTGAGGAGAGATGACTGCCAAGTCCTGCAGGTGTGTCGGCTGAGAGGCACCGAGGGAATTGGTTTTTCCTGTTCCTGACTGCCCGAGCGAGAAGGGATGAAAGTCCCGTACACCTGTGCCTACGGAACTCTCTCTCCCACCCTTTGGCTACCTATCCTTGGCTTCAAAAAGGCCTATGCCCGCCTCCCACCCTTTGGCTATCTGCCCTTCGCATTGAAGAGAACTATAAAGGAGCTTTCTGAGAAGACCCCCACGAGAGAGAAACCTCCCCATCGACAGAAGACCGCGAGGACTCCGCCTGCCATTAGTAGCTATAACCCCTGCCTCTCTTTCCCTCTACCCTTTGTTTCTTATATCTCTCCCTCTCTATCACAATAATCATGCGTTGGGTCACAATAAAGTACATTATTTTGATTGAAACTAAAACTCCCCGCGTTCGCGTTTCTTTGGCGCTCTGAGATTCTGAAACGAACCATCGCGAATTTCGCGTCACGTTTAGCGGATCGCGACAGATGGATGTGGGGTCAGCCCCAGAGCCGAGCAGGGAGGAGCAGAGGAGGACTTACCGGGGGTCCATCAGCACCAGGCATTCCGGGGAGCCCAGGTTTGCCCAGCGGGCCCTAGAAACAAACACAAGATCCATCAGAGCCTCCCGAGCAGCAGAGGACACAGATTTGCAGCCTCTGCCTGGCTGGGAGAGGCTGCAGAGCTGGAAAAGCTGGCACAGCTTGGGGGTGATGCCTGAAACAGGTGACCTGAAACCGAGGCCAAGACAAATTCGGAGTATAAAAAGCGGATAAATTTATTTAAGGTACATTTGGGCAAGCAAAGCCCCCTTGTGGGGCTACACCCAAAATGGGCTCTGGCTCACAAGCCCTTCACCTTTGATAAGTTCTGTTCATTAGCACATTGGCCCTTAATTCTCCAATCTCCTCAGGTGATGATGTTCACCACCCCAGGACCACTCCCCACAATTTCACAGTTGTTTCCATATTTTCAGGCCCTAAGGCAACGAACATGTCCTTGAATCTGTGTTCAAAGTGCCTTGTTTTGGCTAAAGGTGCTGGGAACAGAGGATTTCAGCACTTTGTAAGAAGCACAGAACCACACCGAGTTACAGGCACATGAAGACTAAAAAATTAAAAATTATTCTGTTTATTCCTGGGGCAGAGCTGTCCCAGCATCCTGGGATGCTGCAGTGGCACCTCACACACACACAGGACAGCTCAGGGGGACCTCGAGGCACCACACCCTCCCAAAAACCCACAGCTGGGCAAGGACAAGGTGAGGATGCTAAACTGTGGGGTCCAGCACTAAGAAATGTCCATTTTTTGGTGCCGAGGCAAAGGAGAGGAGCTGCCCTTGCTGGGTGAGCTTGCTGCTCTCACACTGCTTCTGAGCACCTTTTGATGGAGCAGCTCCTGATTCCTCACACTGCAGGAAGTGGCAGAGCTCCTTCACAGGAGGATTATTGATAATTCCACTCCAAACAAGCAGGAGGGGGCACAGGACACACACACGGTGTCCCTGCTCTGTGGGAGCTGAGCAAACCCTGCAGAATGACCCCTCTGGAGGAAAAACTTCTCCTCCTTTAAATCCTGGGCTCCAGGGCTTGAAGGAGGATAAGATCTCTCCAGGATTTAAAGAATAAAATTTCTCTTCCTTTATTCCCCAGGGGAATGGGGGAAACTTCTCCTCTAAATCCTGATGGTCCAAGGCCATCCCACGTCGACAGCAAAAAATCAGAGAGGCAGAGGGAGGGGATCCATGGGCTCTTCCCATTATCATCCCACTCAGACTCCCAAAGCCCACGGAAAAAAGACAATTTCCAATCCTCTCCTCATGTTTTACCATAGGCTGCCTTCAAAATGTTTCTCCTCAGAGGGGAAATGAATGCAAATATGATGAATTAGGGGTAAACTGAGCTGTCTTGATCTCTGCTCCGTCTGGAATGAGAGGCATTAGACTTTCATGGCCACGGCTGCAAACAGATGTTGCACATGGGGCAAAGGTGCAGCTGAAGGAGCAAAATGCAAATCCAAGGCCAGAGCTGCAGAATTTCAACTCACTTTCTCTCCTGGGGGACCGATGGCGCCTTGCGGACCTGGAAGACCCTGTGAAAAACCAAAAAAAAAAAAAAAAAAAAAAAAAAAAAAATTAGGGTCATTAAGGAACAAGTTTTCCCTTCCAAACGCATCTCAGCAGAGTCTCAGCTGAGCATTATTTTAGTGCCTGTGAGGGCTGGGGATTTCCCCAGCTCCATTCATTCCCAAAATTCTGGTGGAGGGAAATAAAATGTCCTTTTGGCTCTGGAGAGCTGCACCAGGCAGTTTTCAGGGATGCTGTGAGGAGCAGGACTCACTGAGAGCCACAGACAAGGCCTGGACACCTGCACTGTCCCCTGGCTCTGGAGGAGCTGCACTGGACACTGGGATGGTGGAGTTGCACTGTTTTAGAATCTTTCTGTTCTTTCTCACAGAGAATAGAGATAAGCTGCATTTTTGTACTTTCTTAATCTCTGTGTTTGGTATTAGGTGTTATTTGGCTGTGACCAATGGTTTTAGGAGGTGGATTCCCTGCTGACCAATAGTTGCCAGATTATTAATGAATATATAAAGAGGCTTCTTGTAAATAAACTCTCCTTTTCGCCATCTTGGTTCGTCTGCCTGAATTCTCTCAGCCAGCCTCTGCACCCTCGGGGAATTAAAAGCCACAGGATGGGCATGAGCCACAGGGTGGGACTTGGCCAAAGAGAATTCCCAGAGCTGGCGTGGCTCTGCCCCAGCCTGGTGAGAACAGGGGGATCTGGCACATTTAGGAAGGTTTTGGAGCAGCAGAATCTCCCACAGCCAATTCCCAGCACATCACTGCTCCATCCCTGGCAGGAGCCAAGCTGTGCTGCATGGAAGGAAGCTGCATGTGCACCCCTAAGGAAAAGGAGATTTGTTCTTACCTGAGCCCCGGGGTTCCCCTGCTGTCCTGGGGGCCCTGGCTCGCCCTGGGGACCCTGCAGAGGTGAAGGAGGCAAAGGTGAGACAGAGCTGTGGTGGTCTCAGGAGCCACAAATCCCCCCAGCCATGTCCTGTGTCCCACAGACTGATCCACACCCCAAACCCTCCCTGAGCTTCTCCCAGGAACCTGGAATGAGCTTTTCCCGCTGGGATGGGGCAGGCAGGAGTTATTCAAGGCACCCTGGCTCCTCTCATGGGATTTTCAGCCCCAGGGAGCTGAGCTGAGCTCCAACACTGTAGTTGCACTGTTTTAGAAATCTTTCTCTTCTTTCTCAGGGAGAATAGAGAGAAGCTGCATTTTTGTACTTTCTTAATCTCTGTGTTTGGTACTAGGTGTTGTATAGCTGTGACCAATGGTTTTAGGAGGTGGATTCCCTGCTGACCAATAGTTGCCAGATTATTAATGGATATATAAAGAAGTTTCTGTAAATAAAGTTTCTCTTTTCGCCATCTTGGGTCCTTCTGCCTGCTTCCTCTGCCAGCTTCTGCGAACCTCAGGAAATCTAAACCAACACTAACACCACCATGGGTTCTTCTCCAGGGAATCCAACCCATCCGAAGCACAGAAAGGATTTTTTCCCTCTCAGTTAAATGCCTCTGTTTGGATATTCATTAGCCCAGCATGCATCTCGATGAAAATGTTTCATCTTTCAGGGAGAAATAATGTGTAATTCCATCAGAAATTACAATAAATTAACATCCATTTGCTGCAGGAAGATGTTCCTGGTGTTTTTCATGGGCTTTGATAGGAGCCTAGTCCAGGCTAAAAAGCAATTAGCAAACCTAATCTAACAGAATTTTACATTTTGCTCCACAGAATATCTGAACTGCCTGTAAAAATTTGCAGGGAGAACTTACCACATTCCCTTTGGGACCTGTTTGTCCATCCATGCCAGCCACGCCCTGAGAAAGGATTTTAAAAACAGCAGCGATAAGAAAACCCCACATTATTTCACACCACAAAATCCAGAAAATTGACATAAAAATGATAAAAAAATCAGGAAGCCCTTTGGACCACGTGGACAGGGAACAATTTCCTAAAGGTGCTTGGTAAAGCAGCCAATTCCATGAATCCAGGGAAGCTTTCAAAAGTAATTTCAGTGCTTTTCCCTTTGCTTTAACCTGCCTGGGAGGCACAGCCAGCACCAGGTTGGAGCAGATCCTGGCTGGAATCATCCCACAGCAGCAGGAATGGAGTGGCAAAGGAAAACAGGAAAAACACCTGCCTTGGGATGCAGGACATTGTAGTTGCACTGTTTTAGAAATCTTTCTCTTCTTTCTCAGGGAGAATAGAGATAAGCTGCATTCTTGGACTTTCTTAATCTTTGTGTTCGGTATTAGGTGGTGTATGGCTGTGACCAATGGTTTTAGGAGGTGGATTCCCTGCTGACCAATAGTTGCCAGATTATTAATGGATATATAAAGAGGTTTTTGTAAATAAAGTCTCTCTTTTCACCATCTTGGGTTCATCTGCCTGCTTCCTCTGCCAGCTTCTGCGAATCTCGGGAAATCTAAACCACAGGACATCAGCTGGGAAAGGTGACAGGGCTGTGCTGCTTGTGCCAAAACCTGGGGTCAGACACTCCCTGAGCACCTCCACTGAGGGGGGACAGGAATTTCAGACACACGGAATTGTTAGGGTTGGAAAAGCTCTCTAAAGTCATCAAATCCAACACTGGATTTTATGTTGGATTGTGACCTGACCCAGCCCCACCACCGAGGTCACCATCAAACCACAGCCACGTGGATTTTGAGCACTTCCAGGGACGGTGACTCCTCCATGGCCTGGGCACTCTGTGCCACTGCCTGACAACTTTTTCCACGGAGAAATTTTTCTGAAAACCGAACCTAAACCTCCCCTGGCACAACTTGAGGCTTTTTCCTCTCATCCTGTCCCTTGTTAGCTGTGACAAGAGACTGACCCTCCTTCCCTACAACCTCCTGCCCATGAATTATAGAGAATGAGATCTCCCTGTGCCTCCTCTCCTCCAGGATATTTTCCTGGGATCCAGGTCTGACATCACATCTGCGGGAGATGAGACATTTTGGGAGCAAATCCTGAATTCAACTCCTCCTCATTAAATTCCAGCAGGCCCAGGAGCTCCCAGCAGAGGTGTCCCCACGTCCCAGGAGGGGTGAAGGGCCACGCAATGTCCCCATTAAACACTGACCCCTGCAGCTCTGGGCTTGGGTTCTGAAGGTCTGGCACTGCTGACTTAGGGAGCATCAGCACTTCCAGGGGTGAGGGCACTGAATAAAAACCCACACGCTGCAGCCTCAGCTCTGGCCTGGAATATGAAGAATCTGCTTCAGAGCCCCCAGGCAGAAGTTAATAGCAAAGGCACTGTGCTAATAACTCTCATTCCTCCCTTCCAGCCTGACCAAGGCATTAATATTTACTCAGGTGGGGCAAATCTGCTGCTGCCGTGAACGGACGTGACACCACTGAAAATGGGGGAGAAGAGACTCTGAGCCATGATTTTTTTTTTTTGGGATATCAGTGATTTTCAGTGCCCAGATGTGGGAAATGATGCAGTGGAGGATGTGCTGGGATGGGCGGTGGGGATGGGTGTTCTGTCTGGAAGGCTCTCGGAGGGCAGCAGGGAACTCACTGGTGGTCCTGGGGGTCCCGGGGGTCCCTTGGGTCCCAGCAGGCCTCGGGGTCCCTGTGGGGGGAAAGAAATGTGGTTAGGATTCCCATTGGGAATAGGAATTAGGTCAAGAGCTGCAGCAGTTCCCCTGATCCACAAAGTGGGAGAGAAATCCTGTGGGCACAAATCCTTGAGTTATAAAGCAGAAAAATACAGGAACAGCCATTTATTCCTTGGATTGGAACACACCCCCCTTGAACCAATTTTAAATTAATTTAATCCTATTCCTGGATTACTCTAATACACACAAAGATGCAAAACATTTTACAGCCAAGTCATTCCAGCTGGGAAGTTATGAAGGATGACAGCAATGGATTGGAGCATCCCAAAATCTCTCCAGATTGAGCTTTTCTCATGGACAATCCATAAACTCAGCAAGGCTGGGAAAGGCTTCCAGCCTGCAGCAGAAATGAACATTTTCAAAGGTCCTCCACCATCAACAGGTCAGGATTTCTGCTCTCCTGGTGCTTTCCTTCCATTCCTGCCTTTCTCACCAGATTTAACCTGGCATTGTCTTCAGGGAAATTGCTGGGACTGGAGCATCACATTGAATAGGAAAAACATGGCAGGAGAATTTGTATTCCTAATGGGAATTTTTGCAAATCCCATCCCAGCCCCTCCTGTGCCTGGAGCCTTCAGGGGGGTTTGGAGCAGAAGGAAAGGGATGAGATCTGTGAGCTCGACTTTTAAACACAGAATTTCCCTTCCTGAAATGAGGGGAGCACTGGGAATTTGTATGGATGGAGTTCCTCCACTGCCATGGAGGAAAATCGTTCTTGATTGATGGGCAATTTTATCTGTCTGCCCAAATATTGCACGTCCCCCTTTTTATGATGCAGAGAGGGCTGAGGAATTAAAATGAAATGTTACAGGGTGAAATAGGAGACATTAATAAAATGTCTCATCTTGGAGGTCGTGGGGATTTTGATCTTGCAAAAAAATCGCAGTTTCCAGCAAAAACTGGATGAACCCAAGGTGTAGTTGCACTGTTTTAGAAATCTTTCCCTTCTTTCTCAGGGAGAATAGAGAGAAGCTGCATTCTTGGACTTTCTTAATCTCTGTGTTTGGGACAAGGTGTTGTATAGCTGTGACCAATGGTTTTAGGAGGTGCATTCCCTGCTGACCAATAGTTGCTAGATTATTAATGGATATATAAAGAAGTTTTTGTAAATAAAGTTTCTCTTTTCGCCATCTTGGGTCCTTCTGCCTGCTTCCTCTGCCAGCTTCTGCGAACCTCGGGAAATCTAAAACCACACCCAAGGGTCTGTCCCAGTCGTTGGAGACCTCCTGGGATAAAGCCCTGCATGAATCCCAGAGCAGAAACTCTACTGGTGAGGGCAACTGGGAGAAAATGGGTCAGGATGAAGAAAATCCCATTTTTAAGTGGTTGCAGCCACATTTGGAAAGACCTTTTTTTGGCTGAGGGCAGAGAAGACAAACCCCAGCTTTAGGGGGTGTATATTTACAGCAAAGCTTTCTGTAACGCCATTGAAACCTTCCCCCTGAGGAATACCAAACCCAGAGATTCCTCCTCGTGCTGCTGAAATAAAAATAAACCTCCCCCGCGTGTCTTATCCTCATTGAAGCTCCCCTTTCGCTGCTGTGTTACCTGAGCACATAAATGCTTTTAAGAAGTTAATAAGCCATAAGTTATTGCTTAGACATGTGCTAAGGAGATAGCCGAGTTGATTAATCTTTCCCAGAAGTTAATCAGACATCTTGTCTATAATTTAGTTGCAGTGAGTCTGTAAATGCCAGCCCTTCCCTCTCTCCCATGAACTGTGTCCAACAATTCCCATCAATTACTCTCGGGCCACCACGCTGGGCCTGAGCACAAGCAAATCAGACATTCTGAAAGCAGAGGCAGTGCTAAATGATAGATTGTGCTCTTTTCATAACAAAGGAAATGCATTTGGGATGGAAGCAGCAGCCAACAACTGCGCCACACACAGAAATCTGCAGCCGGCCAGGAGTTTGCCATTGCCAATAAAGTGAGAAACACTCAGAATTAGGGGAAAAATGCTTTTTCAGAGTGTTTAATTGACATCCCAACTGGTTTGTTTGGGTTGGTTGTTTTTTTTTTTAATTTATTTTCCAGTGGGATTCTCCATGAAAGCATTTTTTTGGGTTGGTCCAAAGAATTTGTCCAACAGCACTAACATCTCCTTCATCCTTATTGACACCAGGAATTCCCAGCTCCTGCTTCAGCTGCTCCAAACGTGGACACAGTGCAGATTTGGGAAGTTTTGTGCACTGGGAGCAGAATATTGACCCCACTGAAGTCAGATATAAAAGTTTCCTTGAATTCTCTCCTGCCAGGACTTCACCCTGAGGTTTGTAAGGGCTCAGTGACACTGCACAGGACAAAGTGTGTGGGAGCTGTGTGGTGACGCTGCCACTGCCCTGGGACAGCAGAAAAACCCTTTTCTTACTGGAATTTCAATGAACACTCACAAAAACTGTGTTTCACATCTGTTTGCCATGTCTAGTTTCTACCCCAGCCTGCTTACCTCAATCCTAGACCAGGGAGAAGGACACAGGCAGGAAAAGCATGAGATCAAGCTAAGCTTTACATTTACAGTTACGATTTTTTCTAAGCAAACAAAATCAGTGAGAAATTTTTCTTTAAAAAACCATTAAAACCCCCAAAACAATCAAACAAACAAAAAATCCCCACCTTTGCGGAGGTGTCTTAGGGAAAATAAACCCAGCAGAGTTGTTACAGCACAGACACTCACACTGTTCATGTGGATCTTCAAGAAAAGCTCAATCCCTGCAGGATCTCAGGGGAAAAATGCCCCATGAGAGCCCTAAAAATCCCTTTTCCCTATCAAATCCATGCCCTGAGCAGTGCTGCTGGATGAGAAACCAAAGGCAGGAGATACTCACAGGCTCTCCAGGGAGACCTCTGGGTCCGACCTCTCCATCATCTCCCTGGGCAGCAGCAAAGGCACGGAGAGAGGCAGCAAGGGAGAGAAAAAACAGTTTTAATTCCATCAGCTCGCAGGGGTTTGTCCTTGCTCAGTAACATTCCCACAGGAAAGTTTCCCTGCAGGACTGACAGCGTTTCCATGCCTAAGGAGGACCTTGAACCTGGGCACTGAAGCTGAGGGTGCAGGTGATTTTAGCAGGGATCAGAAAGGCCCTCAGGGTACCTCGTAATCGCTGGTGGTGTTTAGAAAGATGGATTTTGCCACCGGACAGGGGCAGGTGAGACAATAACCATGAGATTTAATACCAAACGGAATGCCAGGGCAGGATGGGAATGTGATTGAGCCAAATCAGAACTCCTCAGACAAACCAGAGGCAGCAAAGGGCTAATTGTTCATCCCTCCATTCCCACATCCTGCTGATGTCCCACCAAAACCCCCGAATTATTAAATGGTGCTTCCCCTGCTTTGTTTTTAAACCACCCCAAAGCTGAGGCTCCCTCAGGAAATCAATGCCAGCAGGCAGCCCTTCAAACCCTCCTCCTCTGCTGACAAAATCCACGCTCTTCTCCCCAGCTCTGCCCTCCCTGCACCCCTGGAATCGTTTCTTTTTCCCTTTGGGATTGAACTTCTCCTGCCTCTCCTTCCTCCCCCTCCAGCCACAGCTTGGCTCTGCTCAACCTCAAAGCACTTTACAGCCACAGACAATGAATCCTGCCCTGCCCGTGGTGAGAAAGGTGAGATTATCTGAGCCTGACAGGGGAAACAAACAGATAAAGATGGGAGGAAAACAGCCTGGAAGGGGATCAGAGCCTGGGGAATCTGTGCTGGATCCTTGGGCTGAACCACACTCGTAAAGACAAACAAAGCCTTTGACTTAAGTTATACAAAATTTTTAAACTGGTATATTTTCCAACACTCTCACCGTGGGTTCAGCATTTTCAACCTCTCCCCTAAAGCAGAGCTGCAGTCACTTAGTCTGGGCTTTGCTAAGACATTCGTTATTGACTGAACAGCATGGAAGGAGGAGTGACAATTTAATCTTTAATTTGTGCCTCTGTCTGGAATTCCTGCTCCCCAAATCTCGCTGCAATTCTCGGGATTTCACAAAATCAGGAGCGATATTTTGCTCACCGAGAGGAGGGAGGTGTTTCTTGTCTTATTTATTTTTTTCTTCTAACAAAACCTGAATTTTCTGACCAGATCTTTAAAGCCAAATCCTTCCACTTCAACTCCCATCTCCCTGCCCTGCTTCCCTCCCAGCAGGGCCACCAGCTCCCCACAGCACATCTGCTTCTTGTTTCCAGGGGTTCCTGTGCAATTCCGAGGGCTGCTGAGCCCATGACACACTTACCCTCTCCCCATCCTCTCCCGGAGCCCCCGGGGGGCCGTGGGGGCCTGGCTCACCCTGGGAAGGAAAGGCAGAAAAGGTTCAGGAAGGCTGGAAATGGAATGGTGATGAAGCAAGGCATGGGTTTGATCTTTCTCTCGGTGCTGGAGGGCCCTGTGCCCTCGGAGCTGCTGCTCTGAGCCTCCCCAGGGTCACAGCCTCGTGTCCTGCAGGGCTGGAGCTGCTGGCATTTCCTGGTGACACTGTGCCAGGGGATTGGGCACCAAACAGCTCCTTCAGGAGCAGGACAGGGGCTCTGCATGGCCACTGCTGTCCCCAAGCCTGGCCACTCCACCTCTGGCTGACCCAGCTCCTCTCCCAGGCTCCATCTCCCCTTTCCTGTGGGATTTGTGGTCACCGTGCAATCCCTGCCCCAGCACCCCTGGCTCTGCACCTCCAGGGAGGGAGGGACACCCACCTGCCAAAATCCTCACCTTCTTCCATTGCTTTTCCTCCATGGTTTGATTATAAAGCAAAGAGATTGAACTCTTTGTCATTCTGGGCAATTTCCACCCTCAACAGCAGGGTTTGCCTCTCGCTTTGTTTTTAGGCTCTGTTTTTGGAAGGGCATTTTTCCCTCCCCGTTCCAGTTTGGAGCAGCCCCAGAGGGACCTTGCAGAAGGATTTTGCAGCTCCCTGGGCTGTGGACGCTGGCAGGGTGCTGTGACATCCCACACACCCTTGGGGACACTCATCCTCTCCTGATGGCACCCCTGAGCCTCATCCCAGTCCCCCCCACGTCCTCCTTCCAAGGTTCCATCCCAGGCAGGAGAAAAGTGGGAGCAAACTCACCCTGTTCCCCTTCTCGCCAGGCAAACCAGCCAAGCCATCGAAGCCTCGGTCACCCTGCAAGGAAAACCAGTTCAGAGCACATTTCTCCCCACTCTGAATGCCCTTCCCGTCTGGTTCCTCTCGGTGTCAAGGAGGGATTGATTTTCTCCCTCAGATATTCAGCCTTTGCCTTCCATCAGCCCAGGGATGAGCTCAAAGTTAAGAGATTAAAACAAGATTAAACAACAAACGCCTCAAAGTCATTTGGAGTTAAACTCCTCCCTCTTCCCCCAGCACCTACAGTTTGAAATGCTTTTCCATGTGTTTCTCTGGGTGACTTTTTCTCTCCTTTCTAGGCAGATTCTCCTAATGCAATGATTTATTTAGCTTTAATTCCATGGAATTACAGACTGCAGTGAGCAAACTGTGGTAACCAGCAGGTCCCCACACACCATTCTGAGCTTTCACACCACCCCATCCATCCTTTTTAACCCTCCAAGGAAAGAAATACACAAAAATAAATTCTGGACACTATCTGAATGAAACTAGTACAGGAAGGCACAGAGGGAGTTGTTTCCTAAATGCCTCAACTTTTTGGAAAAGAGAGAATGCACGGAGGGGTTTGCAAATCCTGGGTGACTCCCAATGCCCAGGGAGGGGCAGGAAGCAAAACCCAGGAGACAGAAAAGTCTGTTTTTACTGAAAAGGGGTGAACCACGTGTATTTTCCCATATTCACAGCATGGCAATCACTAAAACAGCACCAGCTCCTCCCTTCCCCTTTATCTCTCAGTGACTCTGGCCCTGGGGAACCTCCAGCCCTCTCCTTCTGGCAGGTCCTGGAGCATCTCCCAGCAAATCCCCTCCTGCTGGGGAGGATGAAATAGGAAAGCCTTATCAATATGATTACCTGGCCAAAGATGCTGAGAATATGGAAACTATAAGTGAGATTGAAATGAGGACAAGCTTTGAGATACCAAACCCCAGTGACTGAACAACTGAAAACAATGGTATGGCCACTGAAGGTAATCCCCCTTTGGATTAAACAATTCCCCTTTGGATTAAACAATCCCCTCTGCTTGCAGACAGGTCCAAGGGTCAGAGCAGACCCTACCAACTCGGCAGAGGGTCCAAAAAGCAGATTTTAGAGTTTAAAATGTAACATTATATGGTAATGCAATGACTCCCATAGGCTGTATGTAAATGCTGTAGGATTTGTAGCTTGTTCTAGATTGGTTAGTGAAAATTAGAATATTCAGCACAGAAGATGATTTATTGTATTGTAAACGGTGACCACGCTATTCTATTCTATTCTATTCTATTCTATTCTATTCTATTCTATTCTATTCTATTCTATTCTATTCTATTCTATTCTATATTCTGTCCTCTTTCTTCTCTCTCTCTCTCTCTCTTACCTCTCTGCCCTGCTCTGAGCTGTGTCTGGCAGCTCCTGGCAGGTCCCCTACACCCATGCCCTTTCACAATAAACCTCATGCTCTAAGACCAAACTTCAGAGATCTCTCATCTCCATCCTGACCATCCAAAAACAAAACCAACCACCAATTCCCACAGCCTCCTCCTTCCCAGCACTGATTCCCTCCCCTCCCTCCCCGGGCAGTCCACGCTCATTAGAGCACTTTGTCAGATAAATGATTTGTGCTCTCCTGTCTCTGGATCAAGCCTTAAGAATCTGCATCATAAAGTACTCAAAGCCTCCAAGAGGCAATTCCCTGAGCAAACTTTCCCTGCATTCCATTTCAGAGCAGCAGCTTCTTTCCTGCTTGATAATGCCAGCAGCTCGCAGTGGAATGAAGGGATTTTGTCTCCGATGAAAAATAAAAATACAGGGGATTAAAATTCCTCCCCACGCCTCCTACGTTTCCTCACCCGGTTAATAGGTGGTTTTTTGGTGATTATATTCCAGAGTCTTTCCAGCCACTCATTCATGTTTGTTTTTCATAATTGGCATTCTAAAGTATTTGTTCTACAACCGCAGCATATTTCATTCTCGAGTGAGGGAGCATATTTCATCCAGCAATTAAAAAACAGTGGCATTAAAAAAAAACAGGAAAAGAAAAAAATTGCTATTCTGCCTTCTTGGAGTGCATTTAACTTCCCTCTTTTAACTTCTGTGACTTCTCTGGACCACCTCACAACCTCCTGCAAGCAAGGTGGGCTCCTTTCCCTCAGTCCATCCCTGCTCAAAAGCAGATTCCCCAAATCCATAAAAATGTGGTGCTACCTTTGGTCCTGTTTGGCCTGGCATTCCCCGGGCACCGTCACTGCCAGCTCGTCCCTGCAACAGAGAGCAGCAAATTCAACACCAAGGGTGAGGCAGGGCTGATTTCAGTCAGAACGAGGGTTTATTTCAGTCACAACGAGGTTTTATTTCAGGCAGAGCTTCCCTTGGCGAGGGAAAAATCCCTGCTCTGTGTTTGAGGCAACATCCCGGAGCTAATGAGAGGTGGGAGACAAATGGCAGCGAAGGCACTTCACTCCATGAGGTGCTGGGCCATGGTCATTGATTTTTATGGGAAAAAATGATCTCCCAGCACATTTTAAGAGATGTTAATGATGATGGCTGCAAATTGAAATGAGAGTTTCTGTTTTAGGGAAGGCAGAAGTGGGTCACACATGAGAGCTGCTCGTTCCTTCCTCGGGCAGATTGAAGCACGCTGAGCCAGAGGGGTGTGAGAAATAAAAATCAGCATTTGGGATCAAAGCAGAGGAGGATTTACACCTGATCCATCCTGGGGTCTGGATTCTCCTCACACACCACCAGGAGACTCCAAGCCAGTTGGAGGCATTTGTGCAGCTACAGCCTCAACCCCACAGAGCCAAAAACCCCAGGATAAAAGTGGGATGTGCAGCCTCGAAATTCCCCCCACAGCACCCGATTTTCAACTCTCCTCCCCACTTGTGTCCTCCCAGATTTTCACTCCCATTTGTGTTCATGTCCTCCCAGATTTTAACTCCCATCCTCCTTTGTGGCCTTCCAGACTTTCAACTCCCATCCTTATTTCTGCCCTCCCAGATTTTAACTCCCATCCTCGTTGATATCCTCCCAGATTCTAACTCCCATCCTCCTTTGTGTCCTCCCAGACTTTCAACTCCCATCTTCATTTCTGTCCTCCCAGATTTTAACTCTTCTCCTCCTCCGTGTCCTCCCAGATTTTAACTCTCATATTCCTTTGTGTCCTCCCAGACTTTCAACTCCCATCCTCATTTCTGTCCTCCCAGATTTTAACTCCCATCCTCATTGATATCCTCACAGATTTTAACTCCCATCCTCATTTATATCCTCCCAGATTCTAACTCCCATCCTCGTTTCTGTCCTCCCAGCTGGCCGGAGAGGGCCTGGCCGAGCCCAGCCTGGCCGCCCGCCGGCTCTTGTGCAACGCCCTCGGTGCTCTGGGATTGTTTGGCAGCAGGAGAGGTTTCCAGCAGAAATTGCAGCTCCTGCCTTGTCAGCACAGCTGCCAGGACACTCACCCTGCGGCCGGGCTTCCCTGCCGGACCAGGAGGACCTTGGATGCCTCGTGGACCCTGCGAGGAGTCAAGGAGAGAGGAAGAAATGTTGTCACCTAAAGGGACTGTGAGCAGAGCTGGTGATCAGTGCCCAACCAGGCACTGCTGGGGCTCTCAGGGCCACCAGGGATTCAAAATTAATCCTTGAGCAGAGCTCATGGGTCCGAGCACACAGGATTGAGCATCCCTGGGCAGGAACTGTAGGGGTTTATCCATGAGGAAGCTTCGGCCCTGCGAGCACGTGGTGGAAAAGCATCCCCTAAATCACTTCCCTTGCCATCAGAAAATGGGAACTTCCCCTTAATGCAGGATTTAAGGCTTGGAAGAACAATATCCTGAGCATTAGGGAATTCTCCACACTCCAGACTACCTTTTATTTCCAGGACTCCTCCGTGGAATTCTTTCCAGGAAGGGACCTGCAGGGCATTACACTGCTGGGTTAAATCACAGCCAGAGCCTGCATTGGGACACTTGGAGGGACATTCCCATGGCAAACATGTGTTCCCACAGCTTCCTGCTGCCCTGGGGCTGCTGAATCCCTGCTTCCCCACAGCCTCTCCAACAGGACTGGCTGCTCCAGGCTTCGCTCCTCCAGCTCCCCCAGTTCAGCCACACTCACCTGAGGTCCCATTTCTCCAGCTTCTCCCTTCAGCCCTCCACTGCCTGGGGGTCCCTTGGGACAGAGAATAGCATTTATTGCAGTTTTTCGTAAGAGAGCCATGGGGAAGGGGGACAGCATGTTAAGGAAGAGCCTTCCATGCACCCAGAGCTGACACTGACTGGGTCTGCTCCATCCTCCCAGTTCCATCCCTCCATCCATCCCTCCATCCATCCTTCCATCCCTCCATCCATCCCTCCATCCATCCTTCCATCCATCCATCATCCATCCATCATCCATCCATCCATCCATCCCTCCATCCTTCCATCCATCCATCCATCCATCCATCCCTCCATCCCTCCATCCATCATCCATCCATCCTTCCATCCATCCATCCATCATCCATCCATCCATCATCCATCCATCCATCCATCCATCCATCCCTCCATCCATCCATCCATCCATCCATCCATCCCTCCATCCATCCATCCCTCCATCCATCCATCCCTCCATCCATCCATCCCTCCATCCATCCATCCCTCCATCCATCCATCCCTCCATCCATCATCCATCCATCCATCATCCATCCATCCATCCATCCATCCATCCATCATCCATCCATCATCCATCCATCCATCCATCCATCCATCCATCCATCCATCATCCATCCATCATCCATCCATCATCCATCCATCCATCCATCCATCATCCATCCATCCATCCATCCATCCATCATCCATCCATCATCCATCCATCATCCATCATCCATCCATCCATCCATCCATCCATCCATCCATCCATCCATCCATCCATCCATCCATCCATCCATCCATCCATCCTTCCATCCCTCCATCCATCCATCCCCCCAATTCCATCCCCCCAATCCCATCCCTCCCCAGCTCCATCCCCAGCCCCATCACTCACCATCGGGCCTGGCCGCCCTGTCAGGCCCATGGGTCCCGCCGGTCCCCTCAGCGCCAGCTGCAACAGAAGGACAAACAGGGCTCACTTGGTGTCTCTCTGGGGCTGCAGCGGGACAGAGCCACCACTGTGTCACCACCCACAGGTCCTCTCCATGTCCTGGGCCTGCAGATCCTTGGAGCAATGCCCACATCCCCTGGGAATTTCAGGGGGAAATTCACATCCCCACCGTGTCCTTCCTGCACCCACAAATGGACAAAAAGCTTCTCTTTGCCCAGGGAAGCTGTGGCTGCCCCTGGATCCCTGGGAGTGTCCCAGGCCAGGCTGGACAGGGCTTGGAGCAGCCTGGGATCGTGGAAGGTGTCCCTGCCCATGGAAGTGCTTGGGATGAGATGGGATTTAATTTCCCTTTCAACCCAAACCATTCTATTATTCTATGAAAGCCCCCGGACTTTCAATTCATGAATCTGCTGAGAGGACAGAAATATTCACGATCCCACTTCAATTTAGGAGAACTGTTTTTTTATGGTGCTGGTAGTTCAATTTAGAGGAATTTTCCCCCTTTTTTCTTTTTTTTTCCCCACTTAATATCCTACAAACTGAACTCCAATTCAAGCTGAACACAGGGGGCTTTTAGCTCCATAATTAAGGAGTCGTGTTAACCGTGCATCAATCCCGTAATTTCCATGGTGGGAAATGGAGCTGGGCCATGCTTTAAAACAGCCCTCAGACAATTTGTTCCCTCGTGACAATCCAACACTTTCATAGAGTTGTAATTATCTGTGTACTCCAGTAATTAAAATCTACCCGTGATTGCGCTTGGAATGGCATAAATATTGCACAAATGCTGGGTTATGTGGCATCTTTTTACAACACCCCATTAAAAGGGAGATGCTCTGAACCACTGCTGGCTGCAACAACGTGTGGTGCCTAATGAAAGCCAAATTTTACGGGGATAAATCAACCTAATAATGCAATTAACAGCAGTGATAACAAGAAAAACAAGCCCAAAAAAGGAAAAGGTTATCCTTGCTGCAGGACTCTTTTTCTAATCTTGCCGTGTCCTGTAGCTCCCCACAAAAAAATGACATTTATTTCCCTTTTGGCATGATGGTTTTCAGGCAAAAATTGTGAAGTTCACCAAAAAATGCATTTTTTGCCTTTCTAGAAATATTCAAGTTTTCATCCGCAGCCAAAAAATTACCCAGGATTATTTTTTTGCTTTTAAATTTTTTGCCCCAAACCTGAAAATTTAAATAAAAAAGGGACTTTGAGTGAGGGGAGGGAGATCCTTTTTTTTTTCACAAATCACGATTTCCAGCAGGCAGAATAAAAAAGAACAAAAGCAGCGAGCTGGAGAAAGCAGATGCTCCTCGTGAAACATTTCTCAGGTCAAACCCCCTATTTCCCAGGAAAATAAAACGCTGATGGAACAACCGTGGGCAGGCTGGAAATTAGGACTGACAAGGTAACACCAGGAACATAATCCAGGATATTATTGTCAGCACAAGGTTAATGGACAGGAAAATTCAGTGGCTGTGGGGATCAGGGCCTGAGCTTGGCCTGAATGTGTAAAAAATCCAACTCCTCTGGAAAAGGTGGGAAGCAGGACAGCCCCAGCTAAGCCAAAAACCTCATTAAAAACCCAAAAGGGGCACGAGCCACCCAGCAGGGGGGAGTCCAAATGGATTTTATCCCATTCGAGGGGGAAATAAATTGGGGTTTTAGGCTATTTGAGCCCCAAAAATTCTGTGTTAAAAATTCTGAGTGACAGAGCAGCTCCATCCACACATCCCAGATGTGGGTTCTGGAGCTGGGGGTCTGTCCCCAAATAAAACAGCCCCAAAACTGTGCCCCTTCGGGAACTGCCGCCCTAAAATAGCTAAGATTTTCCCCTTCATTGCAAAGGTGTTCTTAGAGCAGAATTTGGTCCCTTTTGGGCAAGATGGGGGAAAACGCAGCAGGAGGGAATTTTGGGGTTCTCCCAGCTCCTTCTGCATCTCTGCTTTTAAATGTCAGTGCTCAGGGAAGCTCCCCCAAGCACCCAGGGAAGAAAAATGTCAGAGCAGCACTGGCTAAAAATGAAGTTTTGTTTTGAGCAGATGAGTGCAAAGCCTTTTTCACGGAGGTGCTCATCCAGGCAGGGGACAGGAGTTGTGCTGGGAATGTGCCAATCTTGTTTTTCCAGTGAGCCAGGGATGATTTGAATGTCAATCAATAAGGTCATCCGAGGGGAAAAAAGCATTACAGGGATAGTCATCGTGTATTCCCAAATAAATATATTAAATTACAAATCTGCCTGGTGAGCTGGGAACAGCTCCCACCTGTGACATACATTTCATTATTAGGATTTACTGGGGGAAAACCATGCAAAAATAAGAAAATGCTTTGAGCACAAACCTCAGCAGTTCATACAGACCCTGAAAACACAAATACACTGAAGCCCACGGGTCTGTGTGGCCACTGCAAGCAGCCAAAATTAATTAATTTGTTACTGTTAATTAAAACCAGCAGGCAATTCAAACCAGCTTTGCATGGGGTTATCAATTAAACCCCAAACCCTAAACCATGCAGGTGCAATCCCAGTCAGGTGAGAGGTTCCACCGCCAGCCTCGGGAACGGGACAAGCGTGCAGGGATGGGACACACTCATTCTGATTTTTCAGGGCCACCCCGGAGTTCCCAGCTCGCCCCACTCACCCTGGCCTGCTGCAGGATGGCCTGGGCTTGTGCCTCCTGCGCTGACACCATGGGTCCCTTGGAGCCGGCGTCGCCTCCACCGCTGAAGCGGAACTGGGGGACAAGGTGGACAAAGCAGGTCAGGCTGGCCGTCCCCCCACCCTCACCCACGGCTCCGTTCAGCATGACTGCCCCAAAGCCACCCCGGGGCTCCCAGCCCGTCCCGTCCCATTAACCCCGGTGCCCTCGGGAGCGCCGAGCCAGCTGCCAGCTCGGGGTGCCACACAATGACCGCGATTGTGGGCTCAGGGACCTCCCACGGCACCGTCCCCACCAGCACGGGGCTCTGCCAGGACTGGCATTCCCTCTTCTCACAGGGCTGGCATTCTCTCTTCTCACAGGGGGCATTCCCAGTTCTCCCAGGGTGCATTCCCAGTTCTCACAGGGCACATTCCCAGTTCTCCCAGGGCACATTACCAGTTCTCCCAGGGTGCATTCCCAGTTGTCCCATGGCTGCCATTCCCAGTTCTCACAGGGCACATTCCCAGTTCTCCCAGGGTGCATTCCCAGTTGTCCCATGGCTGCCATCCCCAGTTCTCCCAGGGCTGCCATTCCCAGTTCTCCCAGGGTGCATTCCCAGTTCTCCCAGGGTGCATTCCCAGTTCTCCTAGGGCGCATTCCCAGTTCTCCCAGGTTTGGCATTCCCAGTTCTCCCAGGGCTGCCATTCCCAGTTCTCCCATGGCTGCCATTCCCAGTTCTCCCAGGTTTGGCATTCCCAGTTCTTCCAGGGCTGCCATTCCCAGTTCTCCCAGGGTGCATTCCCAGTTCTCCTAGGGTGCATTCCCAGTTCTCCCAGGTTTGGCATTCCCAGTTCTCCCAGGGCTGCCATTCCCAGTTCTCCCAAGGCTGCCATTCCCAGTTCTCCCAGGGTGCATTCCCAGTTCTCCCAGGGTGCATTCCCAGTTCTCCTAGGGTGCATTCCCAGTTCTCCCAGGGCTGCCATTCCCAGTTCTCCCAGAGCTGCCATTCCCAGTTCTCCCAGAGCTGCCATTCCCAGTTCTCCCAGGGCGCATTCCCAGTTCTCCCAGGGCACATTCCCAGTTCTCCTAGGGTGCATTCCCAGTTCTCCCAGGGCTGCCATTCCCAGTTCTCCCAGAGCTGCCATTCCCAGTTCTCCCAGGGCTGCCATTCCCAGTTCTCCTAGGGTGCATTCCCAGTTCTCCCAGGGTGCATTCCCAGTTCTCCCAGGGCTGCCATTCCCAGTTCTCCCAGGGCTGCCATTCCCGGGATGTGGGGCTGCCTCGGGTTATCTGTGCAGCTCCTGGAGCAGGCTGAGCTTCTCGAGCTCAGTTTGCCCAAACACCAGAATTTGGGCACTGCTCTGATGCCTTAAGAATTTTTGGTTTCTATTCTTCACGTAGCTGTAGCTTTGGTGGAGCTCTGGGCTTCATATAAAATGCTAAAAGCCTCTGTACCCAGCACCTTTAGCCAAAATAATTCCTCTGAATGGAAATCCAAGGACATTTTCGCTGCCTCAGAGCCTCAAAATATTTAAACAATATTTTGAACTGGGGGGAGCAGGCTTGGGGTGGTTGGCATCATCACCTGAGGGTGTGATGGGAGAATTAAGGACAAATATGTAAATCAGACAGAATTTTTAAAATGCAAAGGCCTCGTGACCCAGGGCCCATTTTTGGGTGTAGCCTCATGAGTGGGCTCTGTTTGCCCTGAATGTACCTGAAGGCTTTTAATAAATTTTTAATTCTCCCAACCCTGTTGGAAACATTTCAGCTCATTCAGAGATCAAGAAATGTTTGGGCAATGGTCTCAGGCAGGGTGGGATTTTTGGGCTTATCCTGTGCAGTGCTAGGAGTTGGATTTAATAATCCCTGGGATTATTGGGATTTAATATCCCAATCCACTTTGGGATATTCCATGATTTTTGTCACTATCCACCACTCTGGGAATTCTAACCTGTGTGTCTGTGCTATTGAGCAGTGAAGGAGTTCCAGTGCTTTGCAAAAAGTGAATTTTTGTGGGGAACCATCCAGACCCATCTTTTATCCCAAAGGAAATATCTCCTTGGGGTAAAGGAGATGGGAGATTTCCACAAGAAGAGGCATTAAACAGCAGCAAAACCAACCTGACTCATTTTAATGTTTTTTTTTTAGTTCTGTTTGTACTCACAGGCAACATGAGCATTGTCCCTGGTGGTCCTGGCAATCCATCAGCTCCTGGGAGACCTGGGCGCCCAGGTGGGCCCTGAAAGAAGAAGAAATGAAAATAAACTTCTAAAATATGATTTTCTTTGTGTCCATACATCAGCAGCAGTGGTTGTAAAGGGATAGATCACGATATTGTCGTGACAGGGATTGAGCTAGGAGGCATCCCAATGTTGAGGGCAAATGTTGAGGAAGCACATCTGTAAGAACACTCAATTTTTCTTAAATTTTCTTAATTCCTTCATCTTCCATCCTGCTCCCCCACCCTATTTCCAGGGTCTGCTGCATGCAATTTCAGAGTGAGCAATCAAAGTCCCTGCAACGCTCCAAGAGAATGAAATCAACATTAAGTTGGATCTTTTAAAACCTATTAAGCAAAAAAAAAAAATAGATGAAACTTCATAACTCAGGGTCAGTGAGAGAGAAATGAAGAAGGATAAATTCATTTCCGTGCACGTTCAATCAGCTGGGTCATTTCATTTTTATTTTTTTTTTTTTTAATATTTTAGTCCTTTGAGGCTCCTTCCAGCTGCAATGGAGTGATGCTGTCAGGGGCTGTAAATCAGCCCAGCTCCGTGGATCTCCATGGAGCTGTGCTGATTAACACCAGTGGAGTCTCTTTAACTCACATAAAGCAACGAGTGTGCAGTGAAAGATCTCTTGAAGAAGCCATAAATCATCAAATATGGCCAATTTCCCCAAGGCAGCCCAGAGATTATCTGTGCTCCCAACTTGGCAAAAAGTTGAGGTTAGCCCAGATCGACACATCATTCCGATATGCAAATGAGGATGACATCAGCGTGTGTCTAATTGCAATTTTCCCAGCAGCTTAAGGCAATGGGGACTTGACCACATCCCAGGAAGGCCAAGAGAAGCTCTGCTGCTCATTTTGTGGCCAACAGCTCAAGATTGAGGGCTTGGGGATCTCTTTAATTAGTAAACACCGATAATAAATCAATTTATAGAGAACTAATGCTCTTGGAAGGGAAGCAATGAATATCTGTGCAGTTCTGTCTCCTCACCCTGCCCACAGCCTGTTCAGACACCAGAAAATGTAAATATAAAACCCTGCCACAAATCTCAGCCACGGGGACACCAAAAACCCAGGAAGGCAGAGGTTCACCCCACAAGGTGAGGTGGATAAGGGAGGAGGGGAAGACAAATAGGTAACAAAATTCCTAAAAATCCAACAGACCACCAAACCAAACCATTTGGTGCGTTACCCTCACCCCACACTCTTCCAGCAAGATCTCTCCATCCCACACGTCCCTGCTCCCTCTTCTCCCATGCCCAACTTCACAATTCCCTCATCACCATCCCCTAAAAAGGAACCCAAACCATTCACACCAACGTTTCCAGCACTAAATGAGAGCCCAGCCCGGGTGGGGGTGAGGGGCTGCCCCTGCCTGCCCAGGGCTGTGGTGTGAATGCCTGATGATTTTTGCCTTTGATATACCCTTTTATCCATTTTTATACCCTTTTTCTATTTCCTGTACTCTTTATACGCTCTTTGTACCCTTAGCCTACAAGCTTGTAATTTTTGTATTCTGATATTTAGCTTAGTCTGGGGTTCTGCAAGGCACAAAGATCAAATAGTCAATAGGAGAGAGCTCTATATTATGTCAAAACTCGAGGTTCCAACCTTGGCTGAATTCTTCTCTCAAGAACATATTTTGTAAACTGGGCTCTAGCCTCATTTGGGGTGGGGGTGATTAGAATACGGGGACATTACTTCATTAATTAAGTTTCTTATTGAGGGATTTTAGACAGATATGCTAATTGGCAATGTCCATAAAATTGTATATGCATTATACAGCGAGCGTGCATCTCAACATGTTCCACCTCTGCAGAGCTGTGCACCTCGGATCCTCTTAAACACCAAGGCAAAAACCTTTAAACCCTTTGAACTGTCTCTGTGTCATACTTCTACCAGCCAAAAGGCAATAATGTCCCCAGCTGTGGTGTCCCCAGCCGTGCTGTCCCCAGTTGTCCCAGCCGTGGTGTCCTCAGCCGTGGTGCCCCAGCTGTCCCAGCTGTGGTGTCCCCAGCTGTGGTGTCCCCAGCCGCGGTGTCCCCAGCTGTGGTGTCCCCAGCTGTGGTGTCCCCAGCTGTCCCAGGAATGGTGTCCCCAGCAGTGGTGTCCCCAGCCATAGTGCCCCCAGCCATGGTGTCCCCAGCAGTGGCGTCCCCAGCTGTCCCAGCCATGGTGTCCCCAGGTGTCCCAGCCATGATGTCCCAGCCGTGGTGTCCCCAGCTGTGGTGTCCCCAGCCATGGTGTCCCCAGGTGTCCCAGCCATGATGTCCCAGCCGTGGTGTCCCCAGCTGTCCCAGCCATGGTGTCCCCAGCTGTGGTGTCCCCAGCCATGGTGTCCCCAGCCGTGGTGTCCCCAGCCATGGTGTCCCCAGCCATGGTGTCCCCAGCTGTGGTGTCCCCAGCCGTGGTGTCCCCAGGCGTCCCAGCCATGGTGTCCCCAGCCATGGTGTCCCCAGCTGTCCCAGCCGTGGTGTCCCCAGGTGTCCCAGCCATGGTGTCCCCAGCTGTGGTGTCCCCAGCTGTGGTGCCCCCAGCCATGGTGTCCCCAGCCGTGGTGCCCCCAGCCATGGTGTCCCCAGCCGTGGTGTCCCCAGCCATGGTGTCCCCAGCTGTCCCAGCCGTGGTGTCCCCAGCTGTCCCAGCAGGACAGGCAGGGCCGCAGCCCCGCAGATCCCGAGCCCAGCTCTGCACCAGGACCAGCCTGGAATGACAACGCCGCTCCCAGCGCTGCAGCAGCCAGCGATGGATCAGCAGAAAAACACCAGGAGAAATCCCAGCAGGGACTGCAGAGCACTCCAGGCAGGCTCGTGCTGGGACATCCTCAGTTTGCTCAGCCTGGCCCCCCCTAGAGTCCCCCAAGACCCCATCCCAGCCCCCTCTGTTGGTGCAGAAACGCCACAATTAATTTAGACCAGGCTTGTTTTATATAATAAACTTTCTCTTCTCTCCCCATCCTCCTTTAACTCCAGCCCTGCCTATGATGGAGCAGGACCGAGCTTGTTTATCTCTCCTGACAAGTGTTGATGCAGTGCTTTTATCCATAAATGCCTCTTTTTGTTTCAGGGTGGGTGTGGGAGGTCCTTTCCTGGTGGAATGGACCAGCGAGGGGAGGTGGTGGAATGGAGGAAAAATCAAACCCATAAAGCACTTTGGAAATTTAAATTCATGAATGCCTGGAAGAAATGCAGCCTGCCAGGGTCGGGGTGTAAATCTGTGTGCCTCTCATTATGGAAATGGGGATTTGCTGATATACAGCAGCCGGGGATGGGGACTTCAGCTCGAATTTGGTGCAGAGCTCTAAAATGCCATGCTGAGAGCAAACGCTGGGGCAATATTTCAAGGGAATGGTTAAACTGAAACCTGGGGGTGTTTGTGTGGGGGCTGCTCCAGTGGCAGCAGAGAGAGTGGGACCAGCAGCCCACGGCGCTGAGCTTTAAAATTCACCGAGTGTCTCTCTCTCCCTGATTATTTTTCAGCCCTGGTCAGAAAATTACACAATAGAAGATGTTCCTTGCGGTTTTTGGGATCTCCTGGTTAAGGCAGCACTTGGGGAAAACAGCACCCTGGAAATATTCAGAAGCCAAATAAGGATTTTTAGAGATTCTATTGCACTTCTGGGGTGCAAAACAGACCCCAGGGGAGTAAGTCCTTTGGGATTCGATGAGTGTGTGGTTTTGGAAGGTAAAGCTATTTTGTGACCAGCCTTCCCCCAAGGTGTGCTGACCCCCCAGAGCACCCAGACACCCCAAATTCCCCAACCAACAGCAGGGTGGGCGAGGGAGCTGCAGTTTGCTCATCTCCTTCAAAACAACACATTTTCCCACTTCCTTCCTCCCAGTCTGGAGCCCTCATGGAACAGCTTTGTGGTCCTTAAAATGCCATATTTCCCTCTTCCCACCGCTCCAGGAAAGCTGCCTAAGCCATCCCAAAGCATCCTCCCCCCGGCTGAGCCCTCTGCAGCCTCCCACAGCCAGGCTGCTCCTCAGCTCTGCACTGACACAAACTCCTCTGTGCCTCCGAAATCCTGGGATGGAAGGAGGAGCTGATGAGAGGAGCAAACCAGAGCTAAATGAGTGTTGGCCAATATGAACAGAGCTATTGTTGGGGTATTAATTCACTGCACCTGCCTGATTGCAAATAAAAACCTCTCTCTATCAGATGCAGGCAGAGGGAATGTTCCTCACTGTACGCAGGGAAGGGTCATGTAAATTCATGAGCTCCTGGCTCAGGGTTAATAATAAACAAATTAAAAGAGGAGCGGCTCTAATTGAAAAGGAGTGTTTTAAGAGAGTCGCAGCTCCTGGCTCTGCGAGTTCATCACTTATCTCTGCACAATGTGTGGTGTTACACTCTGTTCTGGACGCTGGCAAACGCAGGATCTGCAGCCTGTGCTAGAATGCAAATGATTCCTTTCACTGGAGGGTGTGGAGCGGGGACAGCGTGTCTGCTGCTGCTGGGCTTGGCAGGGCCGTGCCAAAGGGGCCTGGCCAGCAAATGGCTGCATCTGCCTGACAAATGACAGCCACAGAGTCCCTCGTCCCCAGGGTCAGCCTGCAGCCTGCCAGGAATGCTGCAGGAGATGGAGGGCAGGAGAAGGCAGAGCTGGGCATCACCGAGGGCTCCTGCACCAAGGAGACTGACCAAGAGCAGGGTGAAGCCACAGGGCTCTTCTGGCTCATCCTGGGCCACTGAGAGGGGCAAACCACGGCTGTGACCGTGCCCAGCTCCTTCACCCTGCGGGAATTCCAACCCCAGGGCTGCAGAGCTCCTTGGGCTGGGGCAGGAGTGTGGGGCACAAGGGTTAAGCCCAGCCCAGAGCAGTGTGGGGGCACAAGGGTTAAGCTCAGCAGTTTGGGGACACAGGGGTTAAGCCCAGCTCAGAGCAGTTTGGGGGCACAAGCATTTAGCTGAGCCCAGCTCAGCAGTTTGGGGACGCAGGGGTTAAGCCCCCCCAGCAGTGTCCCCGGCTGCCAGGCTGAGCTGTATCGACTCGGGGAGCGCAGGCAGCGATCGATGGAGCGCAGGCAGGGCCCTGGGCCTCAGTCACGGCACAGCCACGAGAAATGGGATCAGTGCTCCATCACACCCCTCGGGAAACACAGCAGCCGTGCCCATGGGGTGAGGGTCTCCCCAGCACTGCTCCAGGGGAAAAGTGGGAGTGCAGCAGCCACAGGGCTCTGGTCTAGTCCCCAGGGACCAAGGAAGAACCTTAAATAAAAACCTTAACTAAGAGCCTTAACTGAAATAAATACAGGGCTCAGGTTGGGGACATTGGCACAGGAATGCCCCAACACCTGAGGAATCTCCTCCAGAGCACCTTAAAAGCTCAGGAGGTGCCTCCCAGTGCAGGCCAGCAGTGATTTTCTCTCTCTCAGTGGTTTTATTTTGCATCGTGGGTGCATCAGAAGGAAAAGGGGACACGGACATGGCCACTGCAGAGGCATCGCTGCAGCATTTAGAACAAGGCCAAGGGGATATCCTCGGGGGCACAGAGATCCTGTTCTCATCTCCTGCAATGGAGTGGATTCTCCCTTCTGCTTTTTCTGGGTCTTATGTTAGTCAATTAAATAATAAAAAAATTAAAAAAAAAAAAAAAAAAAAAAGCAAAAATACAATCAATGCCATAAGCACTGAGCTGAATTACAACACCAACCAACTGTGGGAAAACACACCAGAGCAGCACAATGTCCCTCATCAGCCACACCTTCCCATCTGAATTTGGGCATTGCCTTTTCTCACTTTTTTCCAAGCCAAAATATCTGCCAGGAGAGTAGGAAGCCCCACAAACAAAGAGTCCGTGTCTGGTCAGCCCAGCTTATCCTTCTGGACACCCAGGATGTGAAGGGGATGTGGTTCCGGCTGGGAATCAGCTGCTGGACCCACGGAGGATCAGCTGCTGGATCCATGGAGGATCAGCTGCTGGATCCATGGAGGATCAGCTGCTGGATCCGTGGAGGATCAGCTGCTGGATCCATGACAGATCAGCTGCTGGATCCATGGAGGATCAGCTGCTGGATCCGTGGAGGATCAGCTGCTGGATCCACGGAGGATCAGCTGCTGGATCCACGGAGGATCAGCTGCTGGATCCACGGAGGATCAGCTGCTGGATCCATGACAGATCAGCTGCTGGATCCATGGAGGATCAGCTGCTGGATCCATGGAGGATCAGCTGCTGGATCCATGACAGATCAGCTGCTGGATCCATGGAGGATCATTGGCCTGCCATGGGCAGGGAGCTGTCTTATCTGTCAAGAAAACCTCTTGGGACCTCAGGGATCAGATAAGGAAGTGTTTGCTGATAAGAACTCCCTTCCTTGGAGAGGTGTTTTGTGTTTGCCGGGTGGCAGCAATGACAGCAGTGAGAACAGTGAAAGCAGTGACAGCAGTGACAGCAGTGACAGCAGTGGCAGCAGTGACAGCAGTGACAGCAGTGGCAGCAGTGACAGCAGTGACAGCAGTGGCACCAGTGACAGCAGTGACAGCAGTGACAGCAGTGGCGGCAGCAGTGACAGCAGTGGCAGCAATGGCAGCAGTGACAGCAATGGCACCAGTGACAGCAGTGAAAGCAGTAGCAGCAGTGAGAGCAGTGAAAGCAGTGGCAGAAGTGGCAGCAGTGACAGCAGTGACAGCAATGGCAGCAGTGACAGCAGTGACAGCAGTGGCAGCAGTGGCAGCAGTGGCAGCAGTGACAGAAGTGGCAGCAGTGGCAGCAGTGGCAGCAGTGACAGCAGTGGCAGCAGTGGCAGCAGTGACAGCAATGAGAGCAGGGACAGCAGTGACAGCAGTGGCAGCAGTGACAGCAGTGGCAGCAGTGAGAGCAGTGACAGCAGTGGCAGCAGTGGCAGCAGTGGCAGCAGGGACAGCAGTGGCAGCAGTGGCAGCAGTGGCAGCAGTGGCAGCAGTGGCAGCAGTGGCAGCAGTGGCAGCAGTGACAGCAGTGGCAGCAGTGGCAGCAGTGGCAGCAGTGGCAGCAGTGCCAGGGTCATTTCAGAGCCTCGGCTCAGGGAGGGGGGACAGAGGGGTCTCATTTTTGGCAGTGCATCGCTGCTGGGATGGAGCTCCTGCCCTGACTGACCCAGGGCTTGAGCCCAGCAGCTCCCAAAGCACAGATCACTGCTGACCCCAGGTGAGGGCAGTGCAAAGTGTGGGATTTGGGGTCACGATCCCCAAAAGCACTCGGGAGCAGCTGCCTCGGATGAGACCTCCCCAGGGCGGGAGCTCTGCAGCAGCAGTTCCCAAAGCAGAGGCTGCCAGGCACAAAACTGATTTACAGCAGCATCCAAACCTGAGTGATGGCACTGCTAAAGAACACAAATCAGCCCCTGGTGCTCGCTGGGACACACCAGTGGTTTGAATTTGGAAAATGGTTTAATAAATGTGCCTATTTCCCAACCCTTTGGCTGATGCAAAGCTCTGCCCTGTACCCCACCACGAGCTCCTTTTTGGGGGCTGTCTCAGAGGGAATTGCTCTTAGAGGATGAAGAGGATTTTGAGGCTCCAGGGATCCCCCAGAGCCCCACTTTACCCACACAAACCCACCCAAAACTCCAGCAAAGAGGAGAAATCCGTGAACACTCACCCTCTCCCCTGGGTCACCCATCAAGCCCACGGGTCCAGTTGGTCCTGGAGGTCCTGGAAGGCCCTGGCAGAGAAAAAGACAGGGGAAAAAGTAAGCCAGGAAAATGTGTTATTATTTGTAGCAGATTTCTACCACGAGCAGGAAAAGATTTCGAGCTCTCTGTTTATTTTTGCACCAGAAAATCCACCCCAAAGCCCTCCCAGTGCACATGTGTGGCAGATGGAGCAACAGAGCCCCGGGACAGCCCCGGGCTGAGCCCTCCACGTGCATCCCACAGAGCAGGGGGAAAATGCCACTTACTGCAGGGCCTTCGGGACCAGGGGGGCCTTCCACCAGCATTCCCTGAGCGAGAGGAAGAGAAAAAAGTGATTACACACATCCTCAGAGTGATTTTGACCCCAGGGAAAAGCCCAGTGTTCTTAAATATTTCAGGCCTTGCTGCTCCACTGAGACACTGCAGAGCTGGATGGTTTCCACTCCCTCTGGATGACATCCCCCAGAGGTGCAGAAAAGCCAAATAATGTGTATTTAAATCCCAGAAGAGCAGCCCTTACCCCCAGCATCAGCACCTTCCCCACCAAAACCTTCTCCCTTTGCTCCCATCCAGGGAAAAGGCAAATCCTGGAGCTTGTCCAGCCTCGATGGTGCTGGAGCTTGAGGAAAAAAGCTGTTCCCAGCCCTAAACAGCTTAACAAGAAGTTAGCAATCAAATTGCAAGGTGGTTTTGAAATTATTTTTTCCAGCAGACTGCACGCTGTGATTTCCTCTGTGAACGTAGGAAATCACTGTGTGGGAAAAATGCTGGAATAATGTTACTCCAGCCTGTTCAATCTAAATATTTTGTCATCACTTTAGATCAGATCTATCATGTACTCAGGAAAATTGAGGTTTGGGATTTTTTTTTTACCCCTCGTGAGACAGGAAAGAAACCGCCCAATACACCTGGAAAATGTTTTCCAGAAGGCATCAGGGAGCACTGGATCAGAGAGAAAGCTGAGTCAGCAATTCCCAGCTCACCTGTGGCAAATTTCTCCTTAGGGATGAAATTCTGGAAAAATCTGTGGATGAGCAGTTGGCTCCTGTGGGAGAAGCCATGCAGGGACTGCGTTGGGGTCACCCTAAACTGTTCTCAGGCTCTGGTGCCAAAAGCCTCATCTGACCCCATTCTGGCAGCCAGGGCTGAGCTGAACGAATCTGAAATGTCTGCAGGAAAATCCAGGCATTCCTGCCCCAAAAGCCACACTCCCTAAGCCCAGAGCAGCAAAAAAACCCTAAAACACCCTGCTGTGACCCAGCCCTGCTCCCACCGGTGTTTCTGCACCACCAATGCATGGCCAGCTCTATTTTCTGCCTTTCCTGGTCACCACCACAGCATTTAAAATCCCACTGAAGATCAGGCTCCCACTCAGTGCGATGTGAGAGAGGAAATTTGCTGTTGCCACCACAGGAATGCCTCTGCAGTTCCTCAGGCAGGAGCTCAGGTCATGGGCTTCACCCTGGGCCCACTGCAGGTCCAGCCATGGAAATGCTTCCCTGGGTGGGAATTTGGGGTGAATTCCACACGCCTTTCCTCCAGCCTGCAGGGAAACCCCAGAATCCTAGCATGTGGACACCCCAAAGTCCATCCTTATTGAAATCCCAGCATATAGACATCCCAAAATCCATCCTTATTGAGATCCCAACGTATGGACACCCCAAAATCCATCCTTATTGAGATCCCAGTGTATGGACACCCCCAAATCCATCCTTATTGAGATGCCAGCATATGGACACCCCAAAATCCATCCTTACTGAGATCCCAGGGTATGGACACCCCCAAATCCATCCTTATTGAGATCCCAGTGTATGGACACCCCAAAATCCATCTTTATCAAGATCCCCATGTATGGACACCCCAAAATCCATCTTTATCAAGATCCCAGCACATGGGCACCCCAAAATCCATCCCTGTTGGCACCAGTGATGCCCCATTTTGGGGTGCCAGGCTCTAAAACAGAAACTGATCCCACTGCAGGGAATCCCAGCCCAGCCAGGGCTCCCCAGGGGATTTTTGGGGATTTTTAGTGAGCACACCCAGCACCAGGGCTGCTTCCCATGGCACTCCTGCTCGGGGGAAGAGTCAGGGATAATGAGCCCATTTGGGATGCAAACATCCTTGACATCTCCCCATATTTATCTGCTGGTTTATGTCAATCTCTGGCCTCGGGGACATCCGGAGCTTCTCTTCAGCAAGGAATTCCCAATGTCCCCATGGATGCTCAGCGCTGGGAGCGATGGACACGTGGGAGGCTTTGGGGACAGCACCGGTGTGGCAATGCCACCACGGAGGGGCAAACCAACCACGGATTTGGGATTGTCCCTGGGGAAAACAGGGCAAGGCTTCCACCTCACACACCACCCCCATGTGAAGCCAAAATCCCCAAAATTCCATGGAAAAGCAGAGGTGCTGAGCAAACCCCGCCAAGGGTGAGCAGCAGGGTCCCAAAAAAGGCCAGAGGGCTCCGGGGAGGTGACAGCAGCCCGGTGGCCCCACAGGTGGGATTTTTGGGATCCCTGCTCTCCATCCCTGCTGCCCCTGCCCTGCCCGGCTGCCTCCAGCAAGTGTCAGCACCGAGCAAGGATTGAAGGACAGCCAGGTTCAACGGGAAGGGATAAAAACCCAGCAGAATCCAACCTGGTGCTTGGGGTTTATTTCCCTTCTCCTGCAGCTCCCACCAAAAATTAAAAAAAAAAAAAAAAAAAAAGAAAAGAAAAAAAGAAGAGCCAAGGAGCGCAGCAAATCCGAATTTCCCTGCTCAAGAGGGACAAGGCAGCATTTGGTCTTGTTTACTTTCTGGCAAAAGCCATCCATGCTCCAGTGTTTTGAAATAGCAAAGGCGGCCAAATTCCTTCTGGATGATTAAACTTAACTATTTGGTTCGCTTTGTAGCTTTTCAGGCTGGGCTTCTGCCATCATCTTCGTGGGGTCTGCCTGCCCCCCTTCCCTTCCCTTCCCACCCCTCTGATAAGGAAATCGCTGGCTCCTCCTTTTGTTTGCAGAGTGAGAGACCCAGAAAGGAGGAGGAGGAAGGAGAGGTCAGAAATGTTTTTATAAGAGAATTAATTGGAGTTTTTGAGCCATGCTGTTGCACCCCAGCTTCTCCCCTGGCTTCCCTCCCCACTGCCTGCAGAAATTTCAGGGAAAAGAGGAAAAGAAGGAAAAAAATAGAAGGGAAATAATGGTCTCAGAATGATGGGAAGTGCTGCTGCAAGGCTGGGTGCTGTGCTGGCCCTCTGCCAAGGAAAATTAGGTTAATTGAGCTGCTGTGTGCAGCCAGCAGGCTCAGCCCTCCGGGGACTGGGCTGGGGGCAGGTGGGGGCAAGGAGCTGATCCCAAATCCCAGCCTGGGGAGCAGCAGGAATGGGGGGAGCTGGGCATCCTGACAGACAGAGAGGGGAAAATGATGGGAATGACCAAGAGCTGTGCTCAGGAATGGGGGTCCTGGGCATCCTGACAGACAAAGAGGGAAAATGAGGGGAATGACCAAGAGCTGTGTCCAGCAGGAGCCCCCGAGCCCACCCCAGCATGGGCAGGGGCTCCTTCCCCACCTCGGGGCGCTGGGCTGGGCACCACAGCTTCTGCAGGGGGCAGAGGGCATGGACAGCTCGGAACTGCTCCTTGGAGAGAAAAACAACCTCAGAACCAGGCCGGGAGCAGAGAGAGAGCACAGGGGGTTCCAGTTGTGAGAGCATTTCTCTGTGAGGGAAAGCTGCTGGGAGCACGGGGCACTGCAGGAGCAAACCTCTCCTCTCCAGAGCGCAGGGATTCATTCCTTTTATTCCCACAGGGATGAGCCCATTGGGGGCACAATTAAAGCCAGGGATTCATTCCCTTCATTCCCACAGGGATGAGCCCATTGGGGGCACAATTAAAGCCAGGGATTCATTCCTTTTATTCCCACAGGGATGAGCCCATTGGGAGCACAATTAAAGCCAGGGATTCATTCCCTTCATTCCCACAGGGATGAGCCCATTGGGGGCACAATTAAAGCCAGCCCCAAGTGCAAGGTCAGGGCCTGGCCATGGTTGGGGATCCCTCCAAACTCCCAAAGGATGAGACCTGCCCCTGCCTAATGCTCCAGGCTGAGGTTTGACATTGCTAAATGAGTGATTTCATGGGAATTCTTGCACTTCCTTCATGATTTAGGTTGCTCCTTGAAGATTAAAAAAAAAAAATTGTATCATTACAGTGTTTAATATTAAAGGTTTTTAAATGGACCGAGGAATTCTTTCATGGGAAGTTTTCCTCCCAGCTGGCCCACTGAGAACAAACTCTTAGCACCTTTTTCCGTGGGGAAAAAAGCAACAAAACCCCAAACCCCAGGAGGTCCTTACCGGCTCAATAATGGCAGGTTCCCCCTTCTGTCCCTTCTCACCCCGGGGGCCACCGATCTGTGGGACACAAAACCAGAGAGTCAGAGAGGACATCACCATCATCACCATCACCATCACCATCATCACCATCATCACCATCAACACCATCACCACCATCATCGTCATCGTCATCATCACCACCATCACCATTGTCATTGTTATCATCATCACCATCATCACCATCATCACCATCACCATCATCATCATCATCACCACCACCACCACCACATCATCGTCACCATCATCGCCACCATCACCATCACCATCGTCATCATCATCATCACCATCATCACCATCATCATCATCATCATCATCATCATCATCATCACCATCATCATCATCACCATCATCATCACCATCATCATCACCATCACCACCATCACCATCGTCTTCATCATCATCATCACCATCACCATCGTCTTCATCATCATCATCACCATCACCATCATCACCATCACCATCATCATCACCATCATCATCATCACCATCACCATCATCACCATCACCATCATCATCACCATCATCACCATCATTGTCATCGTCATCATCACCACCATCATCATCATCACCATCATCATCATCACCATCAGCATCATCATTGTCATCATCATCATCATCACCATCATCATCATCACCATCATCATCATCATCACCATCATCATCATCATCACCATCATCATCATCATCATCATCATCACCATCATCATCATCACCACCATCATCATCATCATCATCATCACCATCATCATCATCACCATCATCATCATCATCACCATCATCACCATCATCATCATCATCATCACCATCACCATCATTACCATCACCATCATCATCACCACCATCATCATCATCATCACCACCAATCCCAGCAGGAACTGCAGATCCTGGGACAATCCTGCCAAGGTCACACAGGAAAATCCCAAGGCAGATCCTCCTTTTCCAGACCCACCTCGCAGGTGGGTGAACCCAAGTGAGACGATGCTTCCACTGATTTTTGCCTTGCTAATCTGCTTCGAATTATGGAATGATGAACATGGGGAAGCATTTTTTCCCTGGATGGAACAGAAAGCCTCTCACCCCTTCGTAGATGGTGTCCTGGTTGGCCGGCATGCCGGGGCCGATGTCGGGAGAGGCTGTCCGGTCGTAGTAATTGTCATAATAATTCCCATCGTATTCCTTGATGGTTTCCTCCGTGAAATCCTTATCCAGGTCGTCCCCTCCTTGAGCAGCCTGGAGAGGAAAGAGCAGTGAGGTGTGAGGCTGGAATTCTCTCCTGGCTGGACACGCTGGGATATTAATGTGGTGTTGTATTAAAGGGGTGATTTTTGTAAAGGAAGGATAATAGTGTCAAGGGAAAAACCTGGGGAAAATGAAATTCTGGGGGTTTTAAGTCTCCAGTGACCTCCAAGGGAATTCTCCAGCTGCAGGAAGACAGACGGGAGAAGCTTCATGTCAAATACACACCCTTGGCTTTCCCTGGGATTTCTTCGCTGATCCCCAATAAAACACTGGGAGCAGAAAAGTTGGAGTGAGGAAAACAAAACTGAGCACAAAGCTCCTGTCAGGAGGATCCTGCAGACTCCAAATGCCTGAAGCAAGAGGTAATGGAAGCCTCGAGCTCCAAGTGCTCCTCGTCCCTCACGGCCTCCGTGCTGGAGACGTTGGATTATCGAGCCCAAGGAGTCACACATCCGTTCCCACATTTCACATGCACATCAAACCCACAATGTGTCATTGCGAGTGTCCAATTACAGCAGGAAATGTGGAAAAATCCCAGTTCACTCCTATGAAAACCTCCTGTTTGTTTAGTCTGGGATCCAATTTGCGCCCGGGCTCGTCCAAGGAGCAGGAGTGGTTACAAATGTGATGCCTTAATCCCTGAATCCTCTCCGAATCCTCTCACCAACAGATGCTGTGGAGCACAGCAAGGACATCCAGACAAGGATCAGAATTTCCTTGCTGCTCTCCATATCCCTGTGCTTCCAGCAGCCTGGCAGGCACAGGCCCTTGGCACCCTGAGCAGCCCAGAGAAGAACAACATGTGCTGCTGATATTTATTTGGTTTCTCTCTTATCCAGGTAATGACCAAAATAGGCCATAAATTGAATTATTTCCAGTGCTTCCTGGAGAAATACCTTCTCACTACTATGAATTCAAAATTGCTTCAGTGCCATCGCTGCTTCCAGACCTTCTTTCTGTGCCAGAATTACTCAGAACCCATAAGCACGAGCGTCTGGGTCTAAATTCAGGAGGTTTTAAACTAAGACTAAGCCTAGAACTAGGGTGATCATCACCCCACCTTCTCTTACCTCTGCAAACACCGACTGGCCTTGGCAGAAATTACAGTCTGGCAATTATTCAACTGGAAAACTTGGAATAAACAGAATAATTTTTTCTTTGTGCTGGTTCAAATGGATCTACTGCTATCTCACAGCCCTTTTATCCTGGCTGAAATATTTTACTTAGGTTTGCACTTTGAAACCTTAAAACCTTAATCTAAAAAATCTTATCTGGCTCAAAGGGTTTGCACATCTTGAAATGAATATCAAAAAAGCCTAGTTTGATATTTAATTGAGGTCCCCAGGTCTATTTGCATGGAAAGATGATATTTGGAATAACTGGGCAGTTCCCTACCTGAACTTTCCTCCTCTGTTCCTTTTCCTAACAACTGAAGTGGCCCTTGAGCCTCCTACTTCCTCTTCCTTTGGTTTTTTTAAGGTCACTCTATCCAATCTTTAATTCCTCTCTGCTAGAAAGTCCAAGCTTGGCCAAAGATTTCTGGCTCTCGGTCAGGAAACAGAAAACTTTCCCATCCATGGGCTCCCTCAGGTTGGCTTCCTCAGCTCCTGGAGCCTTTCCCATTTCTCCCCGTGGCTCATTTTGGGCTGTTCAATCCTCCTGCTGCATTTTTTATCCCCACTTGGCTGGACTGGATCCCCCCTGGCCTTGGATCTGCACCTGCCGCTCAGATCTTTGCTGGGACACTTCCCCTGACACCTTTTCCCTCCAGGTTCCAACTCCAAGGATCCTGGGCAGCTTTTGCTGTCCCTTTTGCCACCTTCCACACCACTCTGAAAGCCTTGAGTTGTGCCAGCCCCACAACCAACTGTTCTCCACTGGAGAAACCACCCTGAAGTTCTTCCTGGGAGGGAGGGTGGGATTTGGGAGCATTATAGGAACATGGAATGCTGTGGGTTGGAGGAAACCTTAAAGCTCATCCAGTTCAATACAGCAGGGACGCTTCCACTAGAGCAGGTTGCTCCAAACCTCATCCAACCTTGAACAATTCCATGTCATTCCATTGTTTATTCCCTTGGATAATGAAGAATTTGCCTATTTAATGTCATTATTTCCTTGTTCCACAGCACCCAACTCCCAAAAATTCATCCCAAGGGTGAGCCCAACATTCACCCACTTGAGCACCAAAATAAAAAGCAAGACTTAAGTGTGAAAGAATCTCAAGTGCAACATTTCAGCTGGAGGATATTGAAGGGAGGGGAGATAAAATGTAAATATTCCAGCAGAAACAGATGGGGGTCTGGGATGAGCATGCACAGAACAAAGGGGTTCGTGCCAGGTGGACCCAGCAGTTTTGGAATCAAGGCTTTGTCCCAGTGTTGAAATGCTGTTTTTTAAAAGTATATAAACTGAAAAACATAAGGATGCTTTTCAGTGGGAATGGCGAAATGAAAAATATTGATGTTCCCCAGCAAATCAACATTTTAAGGATTTATATTAATAACTTTGGGATAAAAGGCTTTTACGGAGATTGTAACAGCAACTCTCATTTCTCTTTTTGTCAGGCAACCACTTCACCCAAGGAAATGCAGATGTCAATATGAGCAGCTTTTTCCAGGGGAATAATCCTTCACCAAATTCTAAATATCTGTGTTCCCCACCCTGAAATATCTGGAGTGAAAACATTTTCCAAGAAACTTCCTCTCCCAGCAGCTGCCTGAACCACTTATGGATTTACCATCTGGCTGCTCCCATCTCCTTTGCTTCCAGGGCTACGAAACAGTAGAATTAATTTTAAAAAAAGGAAAAATGAATTAAAATTACGTCGGTCTCGTTGTAGGTGACGACGGTGCTTGTGGGGAGTTCAGCTTCCACTGCATTTTCGGTGAGGCCACCCTGGGGATCAATCTCCTCGTTGTAGTTGATGTCTTCGTAGGGCATTGGGGTAAAATACTCCTCGTTGATGGTCTCGTAGTTGTACTCATCCACGAGGGGATCCTCCACTGCTCCGTCCTCCTTGGGCTGCTTCCCGGGGTTCCCTGTCTCGGGGGACGCTGTGGGAGCAGGATAATCCTATTGCGCGTGGAAAACGAAACACCACAATCAGAGAAACAAAACCGTTCTGCATCGCCCTCCCCTCTGATAAAGCTTTATCGACCTCGCCCCTGCCAGGACCCGCCTCGGTACCTCCTTGGTTTCAGGTCTCTCTCCAGCAGCCACCTCAGGAGGGCCTGGTTTGGTGGTGGGGGCTTCTGGTTTGACAGCTTCATCCACGTCCTCGTAGTAGGGGTACTCGTAGTAGTAGGTGTCCCCTTCTCCCTCCCCGTCCGTGTACTGTGAGGAGAGGAGGAGGAAGTGAGGTGAGGAAATGAGCACTCAGCACGTTCCTGCCAGATCCTCTGGACATCACGGCTTCACGCTGCCAGGGGGCAAGGTTAGATGGGATATTTGGGAGAAATTCTTCCCTGGGAGGATGGGCAGGCCCTGGGATGGGTCACCCAGAGCAGCTGTGGAAGTGGCCAAGGCCAGACTGGACATGGAGCAACCTCGGATTGTCCCTGCCCATGGCAAGGGGCGGGAATTAGATAAACTTTAAGATCGTTCCAACCCAACCCAGTGACTTTTTGATGTTTTTTTAACCTTGCATGGCTGAGATCTCCCAGGTCTGCCACATCCGACCCCCGAGAGAGGGGTGGGATGCCCTCGAGCCCCGCGGCTGCTCCAAGCCACTCATCCTCCTGCATCCGTGTGACCTCCCGCCCAGGAGGGCTTGGGAAAGCAGATCCTTGCAGCCTTTTCCACAAGGCGTCAGTCACTCTTCAGCACGAAACCCAAGGCGAGCCGCGGGTTCCAGCCGGGCACGGCACGGCTCGCGCCAGCCCAGCGCTCCCTGGCAGCGGCCGCCGGCGCGTGGAGCAGTTATTCCTACAGCCTTGGGACAAGCCAGCTCTTGTTGGGCTGCTGGCTCCAAAAGAAGACTTTTATTTCCCTGCTGCCACGGATTTTGACTGTACCAAAGCGGTGTTTTATTTGTCTCGTTTCTTGTTTCTCCAGAAGCGCTCGCGGCGCTTCCCTGGGGCTGGGCCTCACCGGAGCATCCCAAAGCCCTGCTTAGGTGCGGGATTAATGTAATCCCAAAGATAAACTCAGAGGGCTGATGGCATTACTGGTTCATGGGGATTCCCTGACCCTGCAGGTCTGGGCTTGGCTGAAAGCAAATCAGCCCAAGAGAGTGGCTGAGGATGCCAGACAGCAACTGCAGGGAGCTGAGACTTCTTTAAAAAGGGCAAAATTAAGGCAACGCTCTTCTGGAAATCAGCCACACCCAGGCATTTCTAATTGGGCAGCAAAAATAAAAATGTATCCTGCATCAGCCTTTTTTTCTGTGTTTCATTTTTTTAAAGAAAATACCTGAGGTGAAGCCTTCATAAAAAAATTTTTGGGCACAGCAGCTCCTAGGGATGACTCAGAAGCATTTCTGCCAAAATGAAATTCAAATCAAATCCAGGGGCGAAAATGTTTCCCTCTCCTTTAACACCTGTTGTTTCATAGAATATTGAGAAAGAACTGTTTCATCCTTTTACAAGTTCAACAGGATAGTTTGAGAATTGTTCTGGACAGGACTGGAGTTGCCAGGGAAGGTCAATATTCCACACTTGGCTCCCTTGGCCTCTCCTGTGTTTCTGAGCTCCAAGTGAATATTCTTTTCAGTCTTTGAGGATTGCAGACAGAAGGGAAACTCCCAAGGGCAAGAGCCAAACCCAGAACCTGCAAATCCTAAAAACAAGCTCTGTCTTGGATGTCGGACATGAGCCGCAGGGATGCCGAGCGGGAGGAAGGAGCCACACGTTCGCAAGTGTGATGTGAAACCAAATATTGGTGATTATGCCCCAAAATGTGCCCAAACCGGGGGAGAGACTCACGTATTCATCCTGGTTGGGGTCCTGGGACTGGGGGGAGTCGGGGATGGCGGTGTCGCAGTCGGGGCTGTAGTGCTCGCAGTACTCGAGCGCTGCCCGCGGGTCGGCCACGATCAGGAGCTGCTGGATGTCACCCTGCAGGGACAGAGCACAGAGCGTCAGGGGTGCGTGGTGCTCGCGACACAGCCCGGAGCTGCAATCAGAGCCAGAAATGCACAGAAATCAAAAGCAAAACTCGCGGCAGGGTCACCTTCCTGACCCAGGCACATCCCCTGAGATGGACCTGGGAAAACCTCCATGTCCAGGGAGGAGCTGCTTGTCTTGGGCTGCTCCACGAGGTGTGACCCCACTGTGCCTCATCCCAAATTCACCTCCCCAAAATTCAAAGCACCTTGCACAACAGCACTGACAGCCCCAGGCAAGGCGGGCGCAGGGAAAATAAAGAGAAAAGAGCTCTACACCCCCCAAATCCGCAGCATCCTGGGGACAGTAAAACAACTCTTTTCCACCTGGTCCTGTGCAGCTCTGTCACAGTCACCCTGTCCAGCCCAAAAAGCTGCTTATTGGCCTCAAAACTTCTCTGTTTCTCCCACCCCACCGGCAGATCTCACAAAAGGCATCACCCCTTGTTTTTACATTTTGTCCAACCTCGATGTTCCACCCGCAACAGCGCGGCAGACGCAGAGAGAGATTAGAAATGCATCTGATAATCCAAGAAAAGAGCCACAGGGAGGGGGATTGCGGTGGCTTATTAAAAACCAGGTGCAGAGGAAGCTCATTAGGCAGGGCTGGTTAATGGAGCACTCGCACAGAGCAAACGGAGCCCGACACAGCCACAGCCTGAAGGTCAGAGCAGAAATTGCTCTTTATTTTCCTAAAGAGCCACCACGCTGCTCAACCTCGATGCCAAAATCCAGTTCATTCAGCAGACAGTTACATAAGACTTTACTACTTGGATGGTTAGAGCTGATACTTTAATTAGGGGAGGGAAAAAAATCTTATTTAATAATAGACAAACATGGCTAAAGCATCAGGGGGAAAAGCAGGAGCGTTACAGCAGAACTGGGAGGATGATTTGGGCAGTAATAGGAACCAGAAGCTCCAAAGGGAGCCTGGCCAGACTGGAAAACAGCCCTGTGGAAAAGGATATTTTTGAAATTATGGCCAAATCTGCCTCGGTGTCGCTGGATCCACAGGGAGCTCAGCCTCCCATGGATGTGTCCCACTGAGGTTCCAAAAAAAAGGTGCTGTTCCCATTTTGGGCAGAGATCACTGGGAAAGGAGGCTGCCAGGACCGTGTGGCCCTGGCAGCCTGAGGGGAAGGAGCAGCTCAGGGCTGCCTGGGGTTCCCTCCTCCATTCTCAGTTGTCACTTCCCTCCCTGCAGCAGCTCAGGGACATCTGGGCACCTCTCAGACCCACACAAGTCACCCCTCAAGGAGCCTTCATCGAAGCTCATTAGTCATTGTTTCCAGTGAGTAACCTCTACAAAATTAACAGAAATGTCTGCAAAGTGGTTTTCAATTTTCCATTTTTAAAAACGAGAAACATCTTCCCTTTCCCTTTTTTAATTTTTTTTAAACAAATCCACAGAGCAGTTCTGCCATTACTATTCCAGCTTTTTCTTCTGCAATGCAGCCACCAAAAATGGTCACAGAGCACCGGGAAAATCGCAAATGCCAAGGTTTTTGCCTTGTAGAACATTTCCTTTTTCCAAGCAGCTCTGCCAATGGGACCCGCTGGGGACCTGGGCCATAGTGTGACCTCCAGGACATCACCCAGGCCTGAGCAGGGGCTGGGAGCTGCTGGGGGTGCCAGGGAGCCCCTCAGCCCTGTATTATATCCCCATCCAAAGGCACTCCAGAGCTCCAAACCAGCCTGTTCCTTTGGAATTCCCTCCAGCGGGGAATGCCCAACCTGGCCAAGGAAATCTGTTCCAAGTGGCTGATGTGAAGAACCCTCCCAGCTGCTATTTCTGCACACAGGAGCTCAGCCAGCCCTCCCTGACACCCCAGCTAAGCCTCTGAGGCCCTCCCCTCATTCAGGTGCTTAAAGCTCCCCATTTTCCATGGGAAGATGGGAAGTGCCTGCCATTGCTGGGATAAGCTGAAACAACCCAGCCCCAAAGCAGACCTGGTATGTGTCTCCAAGAGGCAGGGCAGGCTGAAAAAGCTTTTTTTCCCTGATAAGGTTGGATTTGCACCTCATGGAGAGCTGATAGGCTGCATCCCCTAAGTGAGCGGGGCTGGAACTGCGTTTCCTCAAGGAGGAGATAAAGCAAGGAAAGGCATCTTGGCTAAACACAGTGCCAAAGGTTAAGCAGAAGAGAATTTGCTAAAGCTGGGTTTGTTTTTAGTCTCGGCTCGTGGCAGCTCCCGAGCTATGCTTGGGGACAAATCCTGGCTCGATCCCACCCTGCTTCCCTGCAGGAGTTGGAGCATCCTTAGGGAATTAGCAATGCCTTGGAGTGCATGGGAGAAAAAAAACAACCTGCAAATCCCTGGAGCCACAGCAGAAAACTCAACCTCAACACACCAAAGGACAGCGTGGGCCCCACAGCTTGTGCTGAGTGAGAGGAGGAGGCTGAGCAGGGGAAGCTTCCTGCTCATTCTGGGTCAAGAACCCGGGAAAATCAGTGCGTAACTGAATAAATTTGGGATGCAGCGAGCGCCAGGAAAAAGCATCAGACGGCTCCTTCAGAGCTCACCACGCTCCACCAGCATCACTCCCCAGCCCTGCCATTTCCCCCTTCCCTTTTCAAACCCAATCAATCACCCTGCCCAAAAAGTTCATCCTTCTCCTGTTGTTCTGGCAGCAGCAGAGTGCAAAATCCGGGAGGAATGGGAACCTCGGGGAGCACCCAAGCCCCACCACGGGCTGGGGGCTGAGCAGCTCAGGGGGTCCCCAGCCCATTCATCTTTGTTCCAGCACTGGGGGATCCCCTGTGCTAACACTCAGAAAGAGCAGGCAGCAGTGCAAACCTTGTTAGCGAGATTCCCTCGCCATTGACCTCGTCCCTCAGCGCCACACAATCAAATGGGCTAATTTAGCCGGCCGTAAAAAGCCCCACTATCCGCACCTCACAAAAGCTGCACAAAGCTCTGCTGTCAAGAGCCCCATTTCTTTGATTTAAAAAGCCGACTCTAAATAGAGCGAGCCGCGCCGGGAGGTTCGGGAGCCTTTGGTGTCCTCTCGAGTGTGCTGCCGCTAATAAATCGCGCCCAGGGATCCCTGGATCGCTGCTCCAGCCCTGGCTGGCGATGAGGAGCCAGCCCTGCTCCTGTTCCTCCCTCGAGTGTCCATTTCTTTCCCTGGTTTGGTCACAAACCACCCAAAGCCTCTCTCTTTCCTGGGGCGGTGTGGAATTTTTGCGGCGCTAACGAAGATCCCGTTAATCCACACGCACGGCTCCATGTGGGACAGGGTTTTCCAAGAGGGAGAACTCACAACTGCACCAATAAAGTGATTTAAAAACCCGACCAGCCAAATCAAAAGCTTATTTTCAAGTAATGAGGTATTTAAGTGAGGGAGAAGACAGAAACACTCTGGCGTTTCTTTGCAGAAGGCACCAGCAGCATCCTCCAGCCACCCACACAGTGGGTAAAGTTCTTTTTTTAGCCTGGGAATGAGTTGGGCACAAGGTTCAGGAAAGTTCTCCAGTGACTGGAGCACTTGGGAGCATCCAGAGACTGAGCTCAGTCTTGTTTTGCTGGTCCAACAAAAAATTTGAAGCGGTGAATAAAAATGTCTATTTTTTCTTGCCTGCAACTAACCACAGTTTCATCCATCAGAAGGAGCAGTGCTTAAAAAAGGGGGATAAATCACATTTTGGCCTTTATTCCTAAAGCTTCTGGTGAAGAGGAAGAGGCAGGACAGCACATTTCTGAAAAGGACTGTGAATTGTGAGGGTTTTATTTGCTCCACCAAACAGATGGAAGTGCTAACTGTCAGGACCAGTGAAGATCTGTCTGACATTTATGGTAAAGCCATTTATGCCTGATGACTCATTTGCTTTATGGATTAAGTCCCATCAAGCCAGTTTAACTCAACTCCCCAGCCAGCTCCCAGACAAGGCTGGAAAAGCTCTTTCTGGAGCATTTTTTAACACTTATTCTATATGCGTGCAAAAAATGTCACATCACTTCCAATGACATCAACTTCGGTAACTCAGGAATCGTTGTGGTTCAGTGAAAAAAAACCAGCTGGAGAGGATAATCAGACTGACTTCATCTGGCACTGGCAGCAGCTCCCTGAATCCTGGGATTCTCCAGGGCTCTCACTGCAGCGCACTGAGAATTAACTGAAATCTTGGGGTAGGGTATCACCCCAAAACTCTCAGAGAGTCAACATCCCTGAGAGTAAATCCTGCTGGATGGGCTTTTGGAAACTCCTGAGTTTCAAATGGATAAACACAGGCCTGGGGTGCACAGTGAGAATGTAAAAAATCACAATTATTGGGAATCACTGAGGTTTGTCCTGACAAACTCCCTGGTCCCATAACCCCAAACCCCGCTGGGAGCTGAGGAGTGGCAGGGGTTCAGCGCAGCTCCAGGGTGAAGTGGAAGCTCAGAGATCCCAGGCACTGGAGAGCCTCCAAAATCCCTAATTCCTGTCCTGGAGAGAGCCTGCCAGCCTTCAGATGTTCCACTTGATAAATCCTGTCACCAGCACTTCCCATGGATTGTCACTGCAGCTCCAGCCTCGAGTGACAGGGGCATTGGGGACATCAGCAAAGAGGGGCCCAGGGATCACCATGGCTCTGTCAGAGTGGAAACCCCAAAAATCAGAGGTGCTGGAAGTGCTCAGAGCACCCTCTGCTGCCCTGGCATCACCTCAGAGCCCCTCCTGGCTGCAGAAAAGCAGCAAACCTGCGCCGGTGGGGTCAGACAGAGCCTCCTCACCCCCTCCAGTCCCTGTCCCCGTGTCCTGAGCCCTGTCCTGGCCAGCCACAAACAGCAGTGACCTCACCAGGCACAGCAGCCACTGCCCCAAGGGCCTCCTTGGGGCTTCCGGAGCTTCTGCGCTGCAAAATGGGAAGGCAATTGCTGAAAGTCTGGCTAAATAAGAATTTTTAAAAAGGAAAAAAGGCTTGAGTCGCACACAGCCGTGACTCAGCAACAGATTCCTGGTGGTTTGGCTGAATGCAGGAGGATGTTCGTGTCCCCATCCTGCTCAGGGGGGCTGGAGGATGGGATGGGATGGGATGGGATGGGATGGGATGGGATGGGATGGGATGGGATGGGATGGGATGGGATCCATGGGATGGGATGGGATGGGATGGGATGGGATGGGATGGGATGGGATGGGATGGGATGGGATGGGATGGGATGGGATGGGATGGGATGGGATGGGATGGGATGGGATCCATGGGATGGGATCCATGGGATGGGATGGGATGGGATGGGATGGGATGGGATGGGATGGGATGGGATGGGATGGGATGGGATGGGATGGGATGGGATGGGATGGGATGGGATGGGATGGGATCCATGGGATGGGATCCATGGGATGGGATCCATGGGATGGGATGGGATGGGATGGGATGGGATGGGATGGGATGGGATGGGATGGGATGGGATGGGATGGGATGGGATGGGATGGGATGGGATGGGATGGGATGGGATGGGATGGGATGGGGCTGCTCTGCTGCTGCCCCTCCACGGCTCCAGGCACCACAGGAACAGCTCCTGCTGCTCAGAGAGCATCCCCTGCCCAGCCCTCCTTGCAAAAACAGGTTTAATTAGGAGAGAAGTGTCACCAGAACCAAATATGGCTCCAAACCCTCTCAAGGGCTGGTAAAAGTTGCTCTTTCTCAAGGCATCTCCACCTGGGAACCCCAAAACTGCCGCAGCCCTTCCCTGCATCCCCACCCCGGAGCATCCCTGTCCCGAGCCTGCAGAGCACAAACACAGCAATTCCAAACACAGCCCACGAGCCTCTTCCCCTGACCACAGCAGCGAGGAGAAAATCAGCCCTCGGGCCTGACACTCATTAACCTCGCTGGTAATTTCTCAACCTTTCTATTTTACAGTCCCAGGGAGGAACCCAATTTCCTACCATGCATGAACTCGCTGTGACTCCTGGCTGCTGGCTTTGAAGGAATGGGGCAGGGAAATGTGGTCCCCTCCTTGTCCCTGAACCCTGGGACTTCTCCGTGCTGTCCCCAGCACCCAACACATCTGGGTAAGACCAAATCCTATTTCTTCCACCCATAACTGCTGGATCCTTGGATCAGCAGCCATGATTGAATTAAGACTCATGCCTTAAAATTAAGATTTTTGGGGGTTTTTTGGGGGTTTTTTTTTGTTGGTTTTGGGGGGTTTTTTGGGGTTTTTTTTTGTTTTTTTTGTTTTTTATTTTGTTTGTTTGTTTGTTTGTTTGTTTGTTTTGTTTGTTTTGTTTGTTTTGTTTGTTTTGGTTTGGTTTGGTTTGGTTTGGTTTAGTTTTGTTTTTGTTTTTTGGAGTGAAGAGCTACTTGCAGAGCCCACAGAACACTGTGGGTCTGTCTGTGCATCCCAAACCCAACCGTGGAGCAGCTCAGCAAGGACTCCTCGCTGGAAGGGAAGGGAAGGACGAGCCATTCCCTCGGAGGAGAACAAAAGCCAGATGGCTTGGCTAATTCTGGAGAGCTCTCCTGAAGAAGCTGTCGCTCTGCCAACACCCAAACAGCAGTCAAGGACTCCGTGGCAGGGCAGGAGACACCAACACGAGGTTCATTTCCAGGTGGGTCCTTCCCATCCCAATCCCAGACAAACCCCAGTGAAATAACCCCTGCCCTAAAGCAAAGCCTCCCCCAGGCACAGCCCTGAGCACCCTCGGAGCAGCTGTGGACCCAGAGCTTGTGCCAAAATCCTTTTCTGGGAGCACAGAGCTGATTCCACAGCCAACACCCCCAGGATCCACCAGCAGCACGGATTATCGACAGGGCAGTGATTTGTAGGGTCCAGCCACCCTCCAGCTTCCCACCCTCAACGGGGGAAGATTGTCCTGGCTTCTCCCTGCCCCTTTTCCTGGAATCCTCACCAAATCCTGACTGCCCAGAGCCCCTCTGCTCCCCTGCAGGAGCTCTGAGCCCCCTGTGCTCAGCCCTCTGTGCCCTGCTCCACCCAGTGCCACCTCCTGCCCCACAGCTTCCCATGGAGGAACCTGGAGAGAACAGAAAAGAGAAGATGAAGAAGCCTGACCAGGCTCAAATCGACATTTAGTGATGGGGCAAGAGCCCAGGCCAAGCCCCACACATCCTCCCTGCCCCAAATCCCCATCCTTTCCTGCCAGCACTGCTTCCTCCCCAGCCACTTGGCCTAACTGAGACCTCCATCCTCTGAGAAATACACCCAATTCCCCCTTTGAAGATGCCCAAAAGCTCTGGGGCTGCTCCAGGCTCTGTTTCACCTTGCTCAGCCTCTGCCCTGCCTGTCTGAGGGGCTGGGGTGAAGCCCACCATGCTCTGGGTGCCCACCCTGACCCCAAAATGAGCATTGCAGCTGCAGGCAATCCACCTCCCCCAGCTCTGTGCCAGTGCCCAGCCCTTGGAGAAGGAGGTTTTGTTGGAAAATTTACCAAATGACTGGAAAAACCCAGCTCAGGCAAATGAGCAAGGTGTCATTTAATGAAGATCCAGGAACTTTGGGGACACGGGGCAGAGAGCAAAACAATCCTTGAGGCTGAGGCAGCTCAGAAAACAGGTGGTGCTGGCAGGAGCACAGAAAACATCAAACCTGCAAAGGATTTACTGCAGGGCCATCCTAGCAGTGCATTTCTCCAGGTTTTTTTTCTGATTTCCCAGCTGGAAAAGGCACTGCGGGAAGGGCACAGCATCCCTCACTCAGCAGGTCTGTCCTGCACGAGAGCCACCGCTGGGATTTTCTGCAGGGAATGGGAAGATTTGAGGTAGGGAACACAAGGAAAAAAAACTGGAGTGTGGTGTGAGCATCCTGTCCCTGCAGGAGCAGGGGAAGGACCCCAGGTTCTTATTAAATTTGGATTTTTCTGCATTTCTCCTCACAAACCTCTCCTATGGGATGGGAAGGTATGCTCAGGGAAAAGCAGCCAAGCCGTGGGGACTGCAGGAAAGGGAAAAGGCAGCCAAGGTGCCTTTAAAAAAATCATAAAGCAAATACAAAGAGCTGCTAAAAACACCCAGAGAGAGAGAGAGAGAGAGATCCTTAAATCAACAACCCGCTCAGACTCCGCTGGCTATTTTTATATATTTATGTCTGTTAAACAAACCACAATTTATCTCCCAGGATTTCTGGGTGCAAAACAATCAGTTCTGGCTGCGGAAAGCAGGATGGCACTGAATGGCTTCTCCAGCCCCAGTCTGGAAGGGAAGCACTGGGATGGACTGGGAGAGGAGCTGCAGGGACAAAAGGCTGCTTTATATTCATTCCTTCCCTCCAGCCTGGCCCAGCACTGTGCTAACACAGGCAAAAATAATCTGCGAGGTTTCTGCAGCTCTTTTGCAAAGAGGGGAAAAATAACGGCGCAGTTCAGGTTTTTAAAGGGAAAAGAATAGGAGGAAAGAAAAGAAAAAAACCCTGACAGTCCCACCTCTCTCCACCCCAATAAAAGGAGAGCATCACAATAGGAAAATGAAACTCGAGAGCAAAGTCAGTCTTTTCATTTGCAGGACGAGCATTTTGAAAGTTTCTTTTTTTTTCAATTGTGTGCTCTGAGCAGATGGTCTGAGCCCCCCCAGCAGATGAGAAACACATGTGAAGGAGCAGGAACCTGAACCACAGGGTTTTATTAAACTGCACCACCGCAGTTCAGATTTCCTCACATTGAAGGGAACATTTTCTCTCTAAAGCAGCAGCGCAGGGTGGGTCACCCCAAAAATGGGTTTATTTATGTCCACACATGCAGCTGCCCCCACCTGTGTGTCCCTTACAGGTCTCAATGATGTCATGAGCACGTGGCTGAGGCTGATTTGGGGACCTCAGAATGGATATTTGTCCATGGGACATCTACAGAGGTCAGGCACTGCTGACCTCAACCAGCTCCTCCACCGAGGGAGGAAAATCCACCCAGATTTGGGTCCTTCTGAAAGATTTCTGTCACTGCCTGATTGCTGTCATAAAGAAACCCCAGAACACCTTCCCTGGGACAGGAGCTGGAGGTTCTCATTTCCCCAGGATGGAAACCTCACAACGGATCTGATTTGGACATAATGAACCCACACCACAAACCAGGCTGGACTGGAAGAAAGAACTCCTCTGCTGCCTTGGTTTGGAGTTTCTGGGCAAAGGTGTCCATCTATTTCAGGGGATGAGTGAAAAAAAAAAAGGTAAAACACCTGACTGACTGCAGAAAACCCTTCCAAAGTGCCTCAGTTCCCTTTGGCTGCTCCCAAACTCCCAGGGACACGGCGAAGAGTCTGACTTGCTTTTCCTCTCTCAGCTTTCACTGAAAAGGAGGAAACTCAACTCTGGGAAGAGCTGCAAGGAGAGAAATGTGGTCTGGAGGTGCCTGCAGAGCCAGCCAGGAACACCTGCCCTGTTCCCTCTCCTCTGTGGGGTTTTAGTGAGGTCTCCAGTCACAACCAGCTCATTCTGAGCCAGCAGGACTGGAATTTCTGCAAGGATCCTGCTCTGAGCAAACACTGGAGCAGAGCTGTTGTAGGAATTACCAGAGGGAAACACCTCTGTGGTTGCACTGTTTTAGAACTCTTTCTGTTCTTTGTCACGGAGAACACAGATAAGCTGCATTCTTTTACTTTCTTAATCTCTGTGTTTGGTATTAAGTGTCATTTAGTTATGACCAATGGGTTTTTGAGGTAGATTCTTTTCTGACCAATAGTTGTTAGAATATGAATGGATATAAAAACCCTTTCTTGTAAATAAACCTTCCTTCTCTGCCATTTTTCGTTCGTCTGCCTGGTTTCTCTCAGCCAGCTTCTGCACCCACGAAAACCTGAAAGCCACACACCTCCACTGAAGAATCAATCAGTTTGCCCCTAAATAAATATTCACCCTGTGGACACCAGAAACCACACAGAATTATTCAGTTTGAATGTTTAAAGCAAGCCATGAGGCAGCACTCTCCTCTAATGAATTCATTAGGACAGCAGTGCATTTTTTTGGCTGCTTTTCCCCCCAAAAGGGAGCCCTGGGTGATCCCCCCGTGCAGCCGCAGGTGTGGCCGTCCATCCCAATAACTCTTCCATCTGAGGGCTGATTTCAATCACTCCTGACAGCGAGAAAAGGCTCAGGATAATTAAACCGCTATAAATGTCATGGAAACAGACAGCTCAGGAAAAGAAATCATCCCAGAGCATTGTCTGGGGGAGGCTGTGCTGAGCTCTCCTCTGCTCAGACCCAGGCGCGCACAAAGCCTCTCTTTAACGTCCCCACCGCCCCTGTAATGTCCCCACCAGAAGCTGCAGCAACCACGAGACACAAATTAGAAGGAATCCAGGCCTGACTGATCTCAGAGCATCTCTGAGCTCCCCAATTCCCACAGCCGCCGGGAGAGGACGAGCCCAGGCACCACAAAATGAGCGCTTTTCCTTGCGGGTGTCCTATTCATGGAAAACACCCTGCTCTCCTCAATTTTCCAGCCCCGAGGAAAACGGGGGAGCAAAGGGAGCGTGGCCAGGTCCCAGCCAAGCCAGATTCCTGAGGGATTTCATGGGATCCAGCAGGGATTCAGGGTTTGGGGATGCCTGGAGTCAGATCCAGGCTGGCACTGCCACCCAGGTGACCTCAGCTGAGCCTTGGCAGTGGCTGCTCCTCCTGCTCAGCACACGTGGAGTCGTTCCTGTCTCTCCAAACTCTCTTGGAGTCATTCCTGCCTCTCCAAACACACTTGGAATCGTTCCTGCCCCCCCAAACTCTCTTGGAATCGTTCCTGCCTCTCCAAACTCTCTTGGAATCGTTCCTGCCTCTCCAAACTCTCTTGGAATCGTTCCTGCCTCTCCAAACTCTCTTGGAATCGTTCCTGCCTCTCCAAACTCTTTTGGAATCGTTCCTGCCTCTCCAAACTATCTTAGAATCATTCCTGCCTTTCCAAACTCTCTTGGAATCATTCCTGCCCCTCCAAACTCTCTTGGAGTCGTTCCTGTCTCTCCAAACTCTCTTGGAATCGTTCCTGCCCCTCCAAACACACTTGGAATCGTTCCTGCCTCTCCAAACTCTCTTGGAATCATTCCTGCCTTTCCAAACTCTCTTGGAGTCATTCCTGCCCCTCCAAACTCTCTTGGAGTCATTCCTGCCCCTCCAAACTCTCTTGGAGTCGTTCCTGCCTCTCCAAACTTTCTTGGAATTGTTCCTGCCCCTCCAAACACACTTGGAATCGTTCCTGCCTCTCCAAACTCTCTTGGAATCATTCCTGCCCCTCCCAACACCCCAGCATCAAACCCTTGGAGTTATTTTTTCCCCCCCATGACCACACAGCAGCCTGGCACTCTGTGATTTCTGCCTCCAAACTCCTCATTTGGAAGCTTAAAATCAGCGTTTGTGTCATTCTGCACACAAATTACAGCCCTGGGCCCTAAGAATAGAGGCCCCACAATGACCATGTGCTGTGTTGTCACTGCTTTTACATCCAGACCCTGATGCTGTGGTCACTGAACAGCTGTTTTTCTGTTTTTCTCCAGATGATAAATTCCTAGTGGAAAGCTAGAGGATGACTTTGAAAGGAATGCTTTAAAAGCTGCTCAAAACTGAGTTTTCAGGTATTTTTTCATCAAGGCACCTTCCATCTGTTTATAATATTAATCCTACCACCCTCTGAGAGTGACCTCATGGCAAGAGATCCCTCGAAACCCCCAAATCTATCCCTCAGATATCCTCCAAATCTATCCCTCCAGAACTCAAACATGGTTTTCTTTTTGCCTTTTCTTTAAGTTATTCTCTATTCCAAAGCTGTCACAGAACCCCCAATGTGTAAAACACCCCCAGAGCAGTTTTTTTCCAGCAGTTTCTTCCCATTGTTTTCCACTTGGAGCTGATTTGGCTCAGGTACATTCACACGGAGTGGTTTTGTTCCCTAATTGAAGCATCAAGTCAGATTATGCTTCTGAAGCAGCAAATGAGAATGTTCACCAAAAAAAAAAAAAAAAAATCTCTTTATCCTTGCTCAAAACATTTGCTTCCCTGGATATGCTCAAGCAGGATAACTCAGGAAGCACCTAAAAATAGGATTTTGCATTTTTAGCCTCATATTGATGGTCTGGAAAAGAAATTTCCATGCAGGGACAAAGCAAGGGGGCAGGGGGACACGGTGGGGCTGTCCCCGAGAGCCACCCCGAGTGTCCCATGTGCCAGCCAGGCTCGGTCCCATGGACAGCATCCCACAAAGCTCATTCAGGCCCTCGGGAAAGCTGCATTAACTCATGGCCTGTGCATTGTGGGAGGCATTTCCATAAAGGGGGAGAGGGTCAGCCTGACCTTCAGTGTCCAGCGTGGAAATTTAAAGAAAATAAAAGGAAAAGAAAAATCCCACAAAAGCCCAGCCCAGGCCTGTGCAAAGTGAATGGACCAAATGAATGGCTGCCATTGTGTGCCCTGCCGTGCCAGCCCTGGGACTGGCACTGAATAACGCTGGGGTGGTGAGGGGATGGAGCCATAAGCAATTTCGAAAGAATCCCCTGGTTTTGTGTCAGGGTACCCCGAATAACGCCGCCTCTCTGGAGCTCAATGCCCCGCGCTCCGTGGGACAGGCTCGACAAGAGATTTTCTCCATTTTCCTCATCCCATTCATTAGGAATCCCTGGAAGGAACCCAAGACCCCATTTCCCCTTGTCCTCCCATGCTCTCTGAGCACCAGGTAGGCCAGGCCAGGCTGGCTGTCCCCAGGCAGTGCCACCACCCTCCGGGTCCTGGTGTCACCTGGCACAGGTGACAGCAGCCCCACGGCCTGGCTGGTGTCCCCATCCCCAGACCTGAGCCTATGGGAATTGCAGGAGTAAGAACTGATTTCCCATGAGAGAGACCTGCTTGTCCAGTTTGCACTATTCCTCTCCAGCTCAAAACAAGGAGGAATCCAAAAACTGTTGGGGAGGCTGAAATAGGAAAGCCTTATCAATATTAGTACCTGGCAAAAGATGCTGAGAATATGGAAACTATAAGCGAAATTGAAATGAAGACAAGCTTTAAGATACCAAACCCCAGTGACTGAACAACTGGAAAACAATGGTATGGCCACTGAAGGTAATCCCCCTTTTGATTAAACAATCCCCTCTGCTTGCAGACAGCTCCAAGGGTCAGAGCAGACCCTACCAACTCGGCAGAGCATCCAAAATGCAGTTTTTAGAGTTTAAAATATAACGCCGTATGGTAATGCAATGACTCTCCTAGGCTGTATGTAAATATAGGATTTGTAGCTTGTTCTGGATTGGTTAGTGAAAATTAGAATATTCAGCACAGAAGATGATATATTGCATTGTAAACAGCAACCACGGTATTCCGATCTACTCTCTCTGCCTCTCTTGCTCTCTCTTGCTTGCTCTCTTACCTCTCTGCCCTGCTCTGAGCTGTGTCTGGCAGCTCCTGGCAGGTCCCTTACACCCACACCCTTTCACAATAAACCTCATGCTCTAAGACCAAACTTCAGAGATCTCTCATCTCCGTCCTGACCATCTGAAACACCACCAAACACCACAGACAGCAATCCTACAATAAACAACGACAATGAGAGACTCGCAGGTGGTGTCATTGCAAGATATTGTTCTAACTGTAGGTAGCCAATGACACTGTGGGGTGATGAAACTGAGAGCCAATGGATGTGTGATGTGAATGTTAGAAAACTGTATAAAAATAGTTTGGAAAATAAAGAGTTACTTCTTCCTTTTCTCTGACCAAGAAGCTGTCGTGGTGAACATTTTACTTGTCGTGACCGTCTCAAGGTGACACTGCCCTGCTAGCCAGGCTGCCTTTTCCATAGGAAACGGCAGAGTTTGCCTTGCAGAGGAGGCGCAGACTCCCAAAAATCCACATAATCCCAGACTGGAGGCTGCCAAGGGCTGCCCAAGCTTCCCTTTCCTCCTCTGGCCGTGCAGAGCTGACCACACACCCCAATTCCCTACTCTCTCCACCATTCCATTCGGTGCTGCCGTTCTCCCCCTCCAGCTCCGTCCCCTGATGTCACCACCTCCCCCAGTCCTGCTCACGCCGTTCCAACTTTCCCCTCTCCCTCCAAACCAAATAATCCGCTAATAACCCGGAGCTGCAGGCCTGGTTTTTTCCTGGAGGAGTCATTTTTCAATGACATATGTGTGAACCATCAGGGATAGTTTAAAAACAGATTCCCCCTCATTACAAGCCCGGCACAAAGTCGCTCCTTTGTGTCTTCCCCCCGTGCACTGAGCGACGCCGTTCCCTGGCTCTGGTTTCATGTTGATTTATTTCCCTTTCATCTCTGGAAAATTGGGGAACAAGATCAGCTTCTGCTGCCTGTGCCGCCCACATGAGGGTGGATCGTGAGGGGGTCTCTCTCACAGTGGAAAATATGGAGTGAAGCAAAGCTCTTGGCTTGAGTTGTTCTTTTGAGAAGTCACTCAGCCTCCGAAGTGGGGGCACTTGCGGGGTTTTTACTGTGTGAAAAAAGGGTCCCAGTCTGCCTGGGAGGTGTTGGTCCCAACGATCTGGAGGGCTCTGGGTTTCATTCCCACCTGCCACTGCAGTGGAGGTCTGGGGTGAAAAGGGAAAGAGAGGATTTGGGGAAGAGGGGGAACAAGAGAGACTGGAGAGAGCTGCTCTTGGTCCAGAAGAGAAATCCCACCTGAGATCCCAGAAGGGCTCGGGATGGAGGGGACCTTAAAAAAAAAAATCTTTGGATTCCAGACCCCACCAAGGCTTCCTGCTCCCACCCCACAGCAGATGGAGCCTCCTGAGCTACCCAAAAACTCACTTTTACTCCATTTTTTCCCCCTCATAGCCAAATCAATCTGGAAGTGGAGCTGCCGTTTCCTCGGCCCCACAGACAGGATTTCCACCCACCACTGCCACAACCCCAAATCCACCCCGAGGCTTCCTCCTCAGCCCTCCAAGCCGAGGTGGCTCAGGATCAAGGGGTTTGTGTGCACAGAGGACTTTAATCAGCACTTGGAATGTTTTCTGCCCCAGGAGGTGAATACAGAGTCCAGGTTTTAGGGATTAAAGGCAATGGGGGGAAAATAGACCTGGCTGCCAAAGAGATCTCGGGGTGTAGGTGGGATTACACACTTTGGCTTGGGGATATCTGCTGACACACTCGGAATTGAACCGAACACCAAATTTTGGTTGGAAAAGTATTTTCCTGCTTTTGGCTGGCGACAATCACCCGAGAGTGGAACAGGGACCTGCTGGGACCACCCGAGGAGGAGGCTTTGTGCAGGTTCCTATTGCTAATTCCTAAAATTCGGCTGCTCAGGAAAGGGCTGGGAATGGAAAGCTGAGCTGGTGAGCAAACACAGGTGTGACACCTCTCATCCACACGCCGTTCTCCCTCTTTTTCCAGGAAACTAAAATGTGTCCTTTGATAATGTTCATGCCCCAAATGATTTTTTCCATTAGGTTCTTATTATTTGTCCATGAAAAATAATTTGGGTCTAATTTATTCCTGCAAGACAATCTCCACTCAGCATCTACCATCTCAAATTCAGGATGCAAAATAAAGAAAATCTTGCCTCGGAGGGGGACTTGGGTGATTCTTGGTGGGTCCATTCTGTGATTCTTAGAGCATAAAATCCACGTAGTTCCATAAAACAGTGCCCCAAAATTTGCATCCCAAGGAAGGGAGCTTGTGCACCCTGTGGCCTGAAAATCAGATGTGAAACTCATCCCAGAAATGTGATTCTCCAAAGCAAAGCCATGGAGGAGCAGGGCTGGATGCAGGAGGGTGACCATTCCCAAATGGGATCTCAGTGTTCTGAGCATCCCCAAATGGGATCTCATTGTTCTGAGCATCCCCAAATGGGATCTCATTGTCCTGAGCATCCCCAAATGGGATCTCACCATTCTGAGCATCCCCAAATGGGATCTCACCATTCTGAGCATCCCCAAATGGGATCTCACATGGGATCTCATTGTTCTGAGCATCCCCAAATGGGATCTCAGTGTTCTGAGGTTCCCCAAATGGGATCTCACCGTTCTGACCATTCCCAGCCTGGGCTCTGAGCATCCCCAAATGGGATCTCACTGTTCTGGGGGTCCCCAAATGGGATCTCACTGTTCTGAGCATCCCCAAATGGGATCTCACATGGGATCTCACTGCTCTGAGCATCTCCAAAGGGGATCTCACTGTTCTGAGGTTCCCCAAATGGGATCTCACTGCTCTGACCATCCCCAGCCCGGGCTCTCAGCATCTCCAGCTCGAGTTTCACCATTCTGAGCATCCCCAGCTCGCATTTCACCATTCTGAGCATCCCCAGCTCAAATTTCACCATTCTGAGCATCCCCAACTCGAATTTCACCGCCCTGAGCAGCGAGCTGGCAGAAACGTAAACACAACCTGCAGATAAATTTGCTCCCGCGAGGCACCAAAGCCTCAGGAAAACCTTGCAGTGTTTGCAGACATTCCAGAGCGGAGAACGGCGCACAAAAGTCATACTGAGCACCGATTCTCCCCACACATTTCCCTGCAGTGGCCAAAGCTCTGTTTGTTCGAGCAGCTCTGACCTCCTGAACCCCAGCCAGCGCTGGCTCTGCGCGCAGAACAACGAGCCCATGGGCAGGGATTTTTTTTTTCCATGTTCTTGCAGGGAGTAGAGAACTCCCAACCACCCCAATCCCCATCCAATCTTCTGCACAAGTCGTTAGGAATCCCCTCTTCCAGCTCCCATCCCAGGGGGATGTGTTTATGGGGAACATTTCCATCGGATCCCGCCCGGCGCTGTCGGAGCGAGCGCTACACCTGCACACGGGGGATGGCTGGAGTGGGATTGGGTTTTCCTTTGGGTTTTGGCAGGCAGCCCAGACTGCCTCGAAAAGGAAAAAATTGAATAGAAAGACCTCACCGTGTGTGAGGAACATGTGTTCCGTTTGTTCGGGCCTGAGTGGCGAGGGGAGGGGTGAACACGGAGTCAGCCCTGGGGTTTTTGGGGTGGGATGGCTTTTAGGGTGGGATGGCTTTTAGGGTGGGATGGATTTTTTGTTCCATCCTGGCTGCAGGGAGAGGTTGTGGTGCAGGAAAACCTCCCTCAGAGAAGTGGCAAAAGGCAGGGAAATAGCAAAAACGACCGAAATTGCAGAGAATGAGGCCGACAAGGACACAAACCCTGAGCAGCTTCACATCCTTGTGCTCACAATCCTATTCCTCCAGCACCTAGGATTTGGCTCAGATGAGCCTTTACTTCCTATAAATTCACTGCAACAACACAAACCCATCCACCCTTTTGTAACTCGAAGGGGATTTTTTCTCATTTACAGGCTTCTGCTGCAAAAAAATTACCTTTATGCAAATAGGGTGAGTTGGTGAACAAGCTCCCACACAGAACGAGGTTCCCAAGTGAGCAGGGGAGGGAAACATGGCCTGGTTTGGAGCAGGGCACCCTGTCACGCTCTGCTCCCGATAATCCCTTTTCCAACTTGCGCAGGGACGCTGCCAAAAACATTCAGCTGGAGACTTCTCCCCCAAAAGAAAAGGAATTTGGCTTTCCCCCTCTGCTCAAGCTGAGGAAAAACATCTTCCCCAAACACCTCCATTTGGTCCCCCCTCCCAGCACACCCCAAATCCCTTCGTGGTGCCTTTTCTCCATCCATCTTTTTCCCCGCTGTCCACACCAACCCCACAAACCCTGGAGTGATGTCACCGGAGAGAGGAGCAGCTTCCCAGCATTACATCATCCCGTCTGGGCCCAGCCAGCAGCCTCCTGCTCCTCAGACTTTCCGTGGAAGAATTTCAGCTCCCTCCTGCCCTCCGAGGAGGGGGAAGGAGCTCTGGAAGAGTAATGACCCCGCACTTCGAGCATCCATCACCCCAAAGGAGCCTGGGGCTGCTGCCTGCCAGCACAGCTCTGCCAGGGGATGGCAGAATGGCCAGACACAGCTCCCTCGATCCCACAGAGTCCCCAAATGGCTCCCAACGATGGGTTTTGCTTCCCAGAGTTCACTCGGTTTTTCTGTGATTTTTTTTTCCCCAGGGCAGGGAAGGGACACAAGGGGACATCGCTGCCTGTCCCCTCTCCAGGGATGAGAGCCCTGCAGCATCCCTAGCCACGGCAATTCCCATTTCCCCTCAGCTCATTCCCTTTGGAAAATGCTCCCTGCCTGCGGGAATCCCTGCCACCCAACCATCAAACTGCTTATTTGAGGAATATTCACCCAAAAAGTGTTGATTTCCCGCCCCAGGTGCAGGGGCCAGGAGCAGCAGGACGGTGGTGGCTCCTCACACAGGGATGGGTCCCACGTCCTCCCCCAGGAATTCACTGAGGGCATTCATCCTGCATTTTCAGCATTAATGATTAATTTTTGGGGCATCCTAAGTGCCCCAAAATCCTCAGCATTTCCCATCCTTTGCCAACAAAACCCTCCACAGCGGCACCCTGAGCCAAAATCTGCCCAAATCATGGAATTCCAGATGGAATTCCATACCAATCCCAAGGTTTGGGTTGGGAAGGAGCTTAAAAATTCATCTTTTCCACCCCTGCACCTCCTAAGGCCAGGCTTTAAATCTGCACAATCTCTAAGAAGCTCTAAGACCGCGCAGCTTCCTAAGGCTGATGTTTCACTTGGCACTCTGGAAAGATAAATGATAGACTGCAGGAGTGTTTTAAACATCAATAAAAGCACTTTTATGATCTGTTTGAACAATAAAGTGCTTTGTAAGCTATCAGAGGCCTGCAGGCATTTGATACCAGCAAACTGCACTAATTATCTGCACATGCCAATGCAGTCACTTTTAGTTTATGAAATGGAATTTACCACTGACCAAACAAAAAAAAAAAAAATCAAAATAAAAAACTAAGAAACAGAAAAAACCCAAAAATAAAAATAATAATAAAAAAGTATTTTGTAATCATGACTAGCAAAGCTCCATCATTACAGGCAACCCTGACCCAGTCACCAAGCTTGACTGCAGGCCAGATGGCTGAACCTGCAATTACCCAGCAAATGGAAATGAAAAACAAGAGTTTCAGCAAAGTGTGTGCAAACAATCCGGCTGATGTCTCCAGCCAGGCTCTCACTTTCCTCGCTGGCACCTGCCAGGGAGGGGTCAGGGGGAGCAGGGCCAGTCTGGGGTGGCACTGAAAGGCCCTGAAGCACAGAGTCACTTTTGCAATTCTCATTGTGGCCCAGGTCCTGCCCCTCCCCGGGCTGATAACGCCAGATGACGTCCCTGGGCACCTCTGTAAGGTGATGCTGGGCCTGAGGTGCTGCCAAATGGGGCCAAAATCTCCCCTTTGGGGTTTGATCAGATTGACTGCATCGCTTGGGCTCTGGCACCAAAACCTCCCCATTAATTGCAAACCCATCCAGAGGCATAACCCTCAATAATTGCAGACATTTTCTAGGCAGCACTGCTCTCCTGGAAGAGCCCAGAGCTGTGATTTAATCCATATGTCTCAAGTGCACCATTTTAAAGAGGATTCTTTGGGGGGAAAGAAAGCAAGCAAAGCAGGAGGAATGACGAGAAAACCAGCGAGCAAATGGAGAATTATTAGGAGACTGGGGAAAGCTACAGACATCTTCAATAAAGATCCCCAAATGCTGGCTCAGAAGGTTTTATTTTCCATCCTCTCACACCGTGGTAGATGGTGGTGGTGTAAAACATCCCCTCCTCGCTCTCCCTGAAAGGCTGCGCAGCAAAGGAGGTGAAATCAGATTTGGCAGGGCCAGCGGAGCAGGCAGCCAGCTCTGTAAATTACCTGCCAAGGCAGCCAGGGAAACGCGAACATGGACCTGCCGTGCATCCCGACACACAAACCCGGGGCAGCCCAAAAACCCTCGTTTTTAAAAATGCTTTCTGGAGGTTGACGAGAACTGCATAAATCGGAGCTTTCCCCGGCTCCTTCCCGAGCCTCGGCCCTGCAGGATGGGCTGGGTCCAACTCTGAGCTCACCAGGAGCTCGGGGGAGCTGTTGGGATGCTGCTGCTTTGCAGATCACACAGTCCCACCGATGCCTGGAGGATTTTTAGCTTCTATTCACCTATCTGTAGCTTTGGTGTAGTTCTAGGCTTCGCAAAGTGCTAAAAATCTCTGTTCCCAGAGTTTCAGACAAAACATTGCTCTCAGCTGGAAAATCCAAGCACATTTTGCTGCCTCAGAGCCCCAAAATATGGAACCAACAGTGAATTGTGGGGAGCAGGCTTGGGGTGGTTGACATCATCACCTGAAGGTGCAATTGGAGAATTGGGGCTGATAAGTTAATGGACAGAACTTATAAAACGTGAAGAACTCGTGGCTTGTGGTCCATTTTGGGTGCAGCCTCTGGAGTGGGCCCTGCCTGCCCTGAATGCCTTCATTAAATTTGTGTGTTTTTTATTCTCCTAACCCTGCCTGGCTCTGTTTCTGTTTCTGATTTAGACATCACCAGGAACACCGAGGTGGGAAAAGGCTCCAGGACCACCAGTCCGAGCTGTCCCAATGCCCCCTTGGTCCCCAGCCCAGAGCAGAGTGCCACATCCACGCCCTCCTTGGTCACCTTCGGGGATCCCAAACCTCCCTGCCAGTGCTCAGCAACCCTTTCCACGGAGAAATTCTTCCTGAATTTGGGATTTTCTGGGTTCTCCTCTATCAGGAGTGTCCCCCCCACCCTGCCACTGCTGCTGATGTTTGCACAGGACCCTCCTGCCACCAAGAGAGAGGAGCTGAGGCAAAATCTGAGATGTGAATTAGACCTGAGGCTCCCATGGTTTGCCCCTGGGAGCTGAGCAAGTCTGTAATTTAAATTATCACCGATTTCTCCAAGTTCACTGCACCCCAGCACATCAACCCTTGGAGCAGAGAGAGCAAATCTCCTCCTGGAGCAGGCAGAGGCTGTTTGATGTGCTAAGAACAGATCTGCCTGCAAGAGGAGACTCTGAAACTTCTCCATCCCCAAAACCTGCAAAAAACACCACCAAATGCACCCTCATGTATAAAAATGCACATTAATTTCCATCCCTTTCAGTGCAGAAAAACCTTTTGATCCAACCTCCCAAGCTCAGAGGTGGCTGAGAAAAATAACCTGCAGCACTTTCCAGAGGTGGAAACCACAGCCAAGAGCATGGGAAGGGAAGGAGAAAGCTCTGACCAGAGTGAAATGAAATCTGCGATTATCAACCGCGGGGATAATTGGTTTTTTAAGTGTAAACAAGGGCGAAGATGAAAAGAGAGTTGGCATTTGAACCCCAGGAGCACCTGAAGGGCCCCAGTGTCTGGGCTGAGCATTGATGTGTCTGTTCTGCTTTGTGCTGTGGTGCCTTGGAGCTCTGAGCAGCCCTAAGAGCACCTCTGGCACCCTGCCCGGCCTCGCTGGCGCATCCCAGCGCAAACTGCTGAACCTCCAGTTCTGAGCGCTTGATTTCACTCGTGCTCTTCAAAAAAAAAACCAAACAAACAAACAAAAAAACCCAAAAAACAAAAACAAAAACAAAAAAACAAAAAAAAACCCCAACAAAAACAAAACAAAAAAACCCCCCAACCTCCCCCCAAACAAACGAACAAGCAAAAAACCAAACCAAACCCAACAAAAAAACCAAAAAAACCAAAACCCCCCCAAAAAACCCAAAAACCCAACAAAAAAAACCAAAAAAACAAAAAAACCCCAAAAGCCAAAAAACATACAAACAAAAAAACCCCCAAAAAACCAAAAAACAAACAAACAAAAAAACCAAACCCACAAAACGCCCCCCCAAAAAACCAACCAAACAAAAAAAACCCCAACAAAAAACCAAAAAAAAAACCCAAAACCCCCCAAAAAAACCAAAAACCCAACAAAAAAAAAACAACAAAAAAAAAAACCCCAAAAACCAAAAAACAAAGCAAAAAGAAAACCAACCAAAAAAAACACCAACCCCAAACAAAAAACCAAACAAAAAAAAACCCATCAAAAAAACCAACCAACCAAAAAAAAAAAAGAAGAGAAAAATACACACAAGAAAACTACCTGAAAAAGTGAAACAAAAAAAACAACCAAACAAAAAAACACCAAAACCCCCACCCCAAAAAGCCCCCAAAAAACCACAACACCCCCCAAAAATAACCCCAAAAAACCAACCCCCCCTGAAAGCCACAAACAAACAAAACCAAACAAAACAAAACCAAAAAACCAACCAAACAACAACAACCAGAAAACCCTAAAAAAAAAATAAAACAAAACAAAACAAAAACACCCCAAAGGAGGAGAAGAAACCAGAAGCAGCATCTTTCAGCATCCTCCAGCCCCTGCAGGGTGCTGTGTCCCATCCCAGGCCAGCCTTTGGCACAATTTTTTAGTCCCTCCTGGCCACAGGTGGCTGAGTTTGCACATCAGAGAGAGCCCTGGGGTTTACAGCACTAGGCAGATGCAGTTATGGCACTCAGCTGCACAAAATCACCTCCTCTTGTGTCTAAAGGAGCCAAAAGTGAAGGATATAAACCTTAAAAAGCAATATATTCATGGCCTGAGCTTTTCCACACATGGGGAAATTGGTTCATCCACTCCAGCCACTGCTGCAGTACAAAGTTATTTCCAGAAGGTCAAAACATCCCTTAACTCGTGGGACAACACTGCAAAATTTTGCACAGAATTTAATTATTTAGTTAAATAATTTTGCCAATTATTTAACCAAAAATAATTGGCAGCAAAGGCCCTCACTTGTCCCCAGGGTGTCCTCAGCAGTTTTACCAAAACCTATTGATTTTCTTTATCAATGTCCACGCCGCAATTGAATGATGCCAACTCCAGCTCTTTTATCAGCACTAAATAACTCTCTTCCTGGCAGATCAGCAGACAAAATGGGATATCCAGCAGGAAAACGGAACAGCAAGGTGTGAAAAAAGCTGATTTTCTCACCAGGCTGATAACCTGGAGTGACACTGAAAACAGGGCTGGGCCCTCAGCCCTGCCCAAGCAAACTTCTCATTGCACTTCTCACCTGAGATGCCTCCAAACACCCCCAGAAGGGTTAAATTCACCCCATCCAGCCCAGGGATGGAAACATTTCCCTGCACAGCCCTGGGGCAGCACTTGGCACCCCTAAAGATGCTCCAGCTGTGGGTGATGCTCTGTTTCTGCAGGATCCAGCAACGAAAGGTGACTCCTGCGATGGACCACGGGCACAAAATGGGTCAGAAAATCACTGAGGATGCTTTGGGAATTCTCCCTGGGCACAGATCTTCCTGTGGAAAGCTTTCCCAAGCTTTCCCCTCTCCATTTCCACACTAAACCATCAGGACTGTCTGGGCCTCAGCTTCTCATTCACATTTAAAGGAAAGCACACAAAAAGCAGCAGAGCTCTTCCCTCTCAATCTGAGACACATTCACATGCCTCAGCTCCCCCCAGGAACAGCTCTGACTGCAGCAGGGAAAATATTTTTGTGTCCTTCCCTCTCTCCCTGCAAAAAAACCTTTACAGCCTCACACAGCATCCCCTCGGGCACAGCTTGAAACCTCCCAGCCCTGCAAGAGCCTGTCCTGACATTTGTAAACTCCTGTTTTGAACAACAGCCCCGCACAAAACTCAGCTTGTACAACCTGGGCTGGGGGCCTGGCCTCTTTTCAAACCTCCCCAGTGCTCCCCAGGCTGTACAGAGATCCACACAGCCTCCCAGCTAATTGAATTTTAATGAGAGGAAGTCATTTTTCCACTGGAAGAATGTTTTGCTAGAGAAATATTTTGAAACTCCTCTAACCTTTCCTGCCAGCCTTTTTTCCTGATGATTTTTTTTTCTTTTTTTTTTTTTTTTTTGCAGCAGGACACGAGTGAGGAAGTTCCCATTTGGGCTCTCTACAGACAGAGCCTCTCCCCTCCCAGCCCCAGCCAGGCCCAGCCCTTCAAAAATCACAACTTGCAAAACAAAAAGTGTTTGGGGCCGCTTGGATTTCAGCCCTGACAAGGAGGATATGAATTCCCACTATTTTACTGCTCTGGTGCTCAGACAGACCAATCTCAGCCCTCCCCTGCGCTGTCCCCAATCCCATTCCCATCTCACTGGGTTATTTGAATTTCCAGCAAATAAAACACACCCAGAAGAGCCCATGGGTGCAGAAAACCCTGGGGAGCAGCTGGGTTTGCAGCTCAGGTGCCCATGGGACAGCAGCAGCTCCATCCCCTGCGTGTGCTCCAGAAATCCTCAGCTTTCCAGGAACACAGAAATTCAGCAGCTGACACCCTCTCCCCATTGTTCCGAGGCACAGCTTTGCCTGCACAGTTTCTGCTTAGCCTTGCAGAAAGGAGACAGGAGGGGCCAAAGGAAATGAAGTTGCTGAGATATGAAGGAAATTAGGTTCTAGTCCACTGCCTTCAGAAATCCTATTCCACCCCAGCTAAAGCTGCTGGTGTGTCTTGAGTGCTGTGTGAGGAGGGTGACCAAAAATAAAAAAGGATAAATGCCAGAACTAGAAGGGGTTTATGTCCATGCTGTACAATATCAGCACATATAAGAAAAAGAAAATATATTTTCTAATGACCCAGTTCTCCTAAGTGCCAGCAAGATTTTGTAACTGCAGCTCGTACCCAGAACAGAAAAGAGGCTCCTTCCATCCCAAAGCTGAGGAGGCCCCACAGCCCCTCTGAGTTTGAAACCTTTCAGCCTTGGCCAGGGCTAAAAGAGGAGCTGGGAGAGCACTTCCACCATTAACTCTTGGATTCCATTCTCTTCCTGGCAGAGCAGTCAGCTGTCCCAAAGTCAGGGCAGCCCTAAAAGCTATCCCAAGGTTCAGGGGCAGTTATGGAAACTCTGTTATTTTACAGAATGAAAGAGCCTGAAGTGAAGGTTCCTCCTCCAGTCTGGATGAGGATCCAAATCCTTTCCCTGGACCTGAGCTGGAGGAGAGCTCACCACTTTATATAACAACTCCCTTAAAACACAGCATCCAGCACTGCAATATTTGGCAGAACGTCCAACACTTGCAAAAGACACTCCAGCGCCCATTAAACCCAGCTTTTACTTTCCATTTTAATTGTTCCACTTCCCAGGGAACGTCTCTGAATTTAATACAATTTCAAGATCCAGCTCTGACTCTGGAGCTGGGATTTTGGCAGCAGATGCATTGGGTCCGTGCATTCCTGCTCTGTTTACAGCAGGCCAGCCCCCAGATGTTGGTAATATCAAACAGACTGGAACTTTCCCTCTGAGTGACAGCAAAATGCAGACAAGAGCTGTAGTTGCACTGTTTTAAAATCTTTCTCTTCTTTCTCATGGAGAATAGAGATAAGTTGCATTCTTGTGCTTTCTAATCTCTTTGTTTTGGTACTGGATGCTCTGGAGTTGTAACCAATCATTACAGGGGGTGGAAAAACCATTGACCAAAAATTATTAGATTTTTTATGAATATATAAAGAAGTTCTTGAAAATGAACTCTCTCTTTTCGCCACCTTAGTGCTGCCTGCCTGACTTCCCTGCGAGCTTCCGCGAACCTCCACGAATATCAGAAAATCAGAGCAACAAAGAGCTGCCTTTGCTATGGCTCTGATTATCCATGGATGGGAGATATTCCTCATCCCTCTGCCAGCCCTGGGGAGGCCCTGGAGATACAGCTCCTCCTCCACGGAAACTCCATAAAAATAAGGAGATTGAGATCAACAGGGCCTGGTTCACACTCCATTGCACTGGTGCTGATTTCAGGGAAGCAATCCCAGCCCTCGAGAAAGATCAGGAATGGGATCCTCATCCACACGAAGCCTCACAAGTGCAGCAGAGCGCAGAAGTTTGATTTTGCCAGGGAAATGCATACATACATTAAACGAGCTGCTGAACTATGGGAAAAACTTCTCCCATATGTACCTTGGCTATAAATAATCCTCCGTGTCCCTGCTTCAATCAGAGGAGCTCATGGGAACATTCCACCCCTCGGGATTTTGCTTTGCCTCTGAGAGCAGGCGCCGTGTGGGAGGTGGCAGGGCTGCCAACCAAGCTGTCAGGGAGAGTCCCCTCGTGTCACGGAGCAAAAGAACCAAAAATCCATGGCCAATGCGTGGAAAAAGAGCAAATTCCTGCAGCCCCGGGGTGAACTGGGACTTGGGAGGGAGCTGCTTCCCTCAGCCTTCGTTCAATGCCCATGCAGATGGAATTAGGATTTGGAATCCCAGCACAGGGATGAAGGAGAACCTTGTGAGGCAATTTAAATGTGCCAAGAGCTCCAAAATCCCAGGGCAGAGATGATCCAGAACCCCAGGAAGGGATTGGAACCAGAGAACAAGAGGAGTCTAGAACCCCAGGAAGGGATTGGAACCAGAGAACAAGAGGAGCTCACTCCAGCATCTCACTCGGCCCTCAGTTTTGATCATCAGTACAAAAATTATTGACCCGGTCAAAATAAAAAATTAAAAATTACAACCACTGTCCTGCTATGCCAAAACCCAACCCAAGGCTGAAAAATGAACTGGGAGTATCTCACCAGCCCTGAGAACACCTCCAGAGCCCCGACTCACCTCAAAGACCTCCTCGTCCAATATCCTGGTCCCGAAGACGATGATGCCGTTGACGTCGATGATGGGGTGCTCGCTGCGGTCCAGGAACTTGGTGATCTTCTTCTTGCAGTCCAGGATCAAGGTGACGTTTTTCTTCTGCACGCTCAGGGCCACTCGGTGCCACCTGCGAGGACACACCCGTGACACACGCGGGTCAGGCAGAGTGCCGTGCCTCGCGGAACAAGGCAATGATTGTATAAAAAATGAACTTTCAGCAGCTGATGCTCTGCAAAGCTCCGTGGAAATCCTCCTTGGGCAGACCCTGAAGGGTTCCCTGAACAGAGAAATGCTGACTGACAGCTTTCCCCCCTCCAAACCAGGTAGGGGAGGGCCAGTTCTGCCTTCAACAAGAAGCAGGGATAAAAACCACGCGGATGATTCCCTTTTCCACCCTCTTTTTAAGCCCTGCGCAAGTCTCAGCAAGACAAACTGATTTTTTCAATTTTTTTTTTAAGGCCCTTTGCAGCAAAATCACTGCTCCTATCCCCACAAGCACCAGCCAGTGGCACTGACTGCTCATTTACAATTCTTACAGATACAAAATTAATCCACCAAAGGCCAAAACGACAGCCCGGGGCCCTGGTGAACAGCCAGGGCTGCGTACATACATTTCTATAGGCACAACTCCTATTTTACACAACGTTCAACATGCTGGCATCCATACAAACAATGAACTGTTTTTCCTTGGTGCACAAAATGTCACTTACTTGCCATCTGCTAGGTTAATGCCTCTAAAGAGAGGATAGTCTTCTGGGCCTGGCTTTCCTGTATGGTCTTCATACAGGAATACAGGAGATCTACCCAACTCCACACCAATTTGCTGGATCCCTTGCTCATTGTAAATTGAGATCAAGAAGGACTGACCTCCTTTCTTCGCTTTTACAGTGGTTAGAATGGAGAAGTCCTCTGGGAATGGGGAAGCTGGAGTGGAAAAGCAGAGAGGTTAGTGAGGTTTCCTGGAGAATTAATCCCTCTTGTTGTCTAAGAGCCCGTGTCTGGTTTATCTCCAGATGTGTGCACATCAGCAGCCCTAAAAGTTTACACAGGGCCAGGTGAAGGTCTGGCTTTTCCCCAAACACTCTGGGGTGAAACCCCCGTGTAAAGCAAAAGTTCTGCAAAAGTTGTTGGCTTAAATTTGCATTATTTGCGCCCAACCTCTCCTCAAGAAGCTCTTTAGGAGACAAGGCAAAAACCTTTTTTTTTGGTACATCATGGTGGTCTCCAAATGAGCTGAAGACGTCAAAGGGACAGAGGAAATCAAACATCCTGTGCCAGGTAGGCACACAAGATATTTGAAAGGTTTTATTGAAGGGAGGAAGGAATTGCATCAGGGTTTGTCTGTTCCAGATGACAATGAGGATTTCGTGGCTTTGGCTTTCAGGGCTGCTGCAGACACACAAAACCAATCTGAAAGAGGAAATAAATCTGGCAATCAGTAGAAAATGCTAATTTGTCTGCTTATTAAACAGCATTGCATTTCCTGGCTTTTCTCCACTCAGGACAGAACTGTGTCTGATCACAGGTGATTTCTGTCCTTTTTTCTGCAAGGTTTGGAGGATTAAAGCCATTAAAGGTGTTTGTCCACCTGCAAGGCCAGACAAACACATTTAAAGTTTCAAGTCAATCTGGGCATCACCTTCTTGCAGAAACCCAAACTCCTCTCTTTGGCTTTCTCTGCCCTTCAGACTGAAAAAAATGAGCCCAAACTGAAGGTACCGGATGCACATCCCAAACAGGGCAGCTTAAAAACCACCAGGAGAATTAATAAAGATTTCTTGATCCAATGATCCCCATAACCCCTCAGATGCTGCATTTCAGAGCGTGGGGCTTGCAGGGAATGTCCCCTCCGAGGTCCAGGCTTCCCAAAACAAGGATTGCTTTGTAGCCCTGGATATCTGCCTGGGAAATCTTAAACCACAGCAGGGCAGAGCAAAGTGGGGCAGCCCCACCGTGGGATTTGTGACACTGCTGTGGCACTGGTGGCACCCAGGGAGCACAGGGATCCCTTTGAAACTGCAGCTGTGCAGCCAAACAAATCACAAAAACCATCCAATTCAGCGTCCAGAAGCTTCAAATAGATTTTTTTCACTGCTTTAGACTTTTCCTAGATGGTATTCCGGGGGGTTTTGGCCCAGGGAGGCACACGAAATATTGAAAGGTGTGGATGGGGAGGGGATGAGGAACAGGGCAGTGGGGAGAATTCTTACAAAGTTCAAACACTTTTCTAAATATTCTAAAACACTTTTCTGAACTCATCCTCTTCCTCCTCTGCCTGGGAGTTGCTTTAATTTTTCGGAATGAAGTATTTTAAATGTATTTATCTGCCTACAGAAGGGAAGGGGTTGAGGCAGGAGCTGCAGCAAAAGCAGCACTGCTGCAGAGCAAGGGGAGAATTCCGAGGGAATAACTGAGGATACCTATGGAGAAACACTCTGCACCAAGCGAATATCCCTCACCTTGGGTGGAGAACATTTGGGGAGCAGCAGAAAGCAGTGCTCTGCAGAAAGGCCTCCCAGGCAGGAATTAAATGCCATTAGAGCCTGGTTTATCCCCAGGACGCAGCTCTGGATATTTGGCAAAAGCAGCAGCCGATTTTGGTGCCTGCCATGGGATGCCCTGAGCTTTATGTCCCTCCCCTGTGCACAAACCCTCCTGGAGGACTCAATCAGGACCATGCGCCTTCCTGGTTCCAATTACAGCCTACAGATTTGGGCCTTTTATGTAAAATAGTTCATGTCCAAAATTTCATTATGAACCCACAATACAGTACCTTTCAACTTGGACAAGCTGCCAACTCATTAAAAAGCTGCTTTTAATTTTTTTTTTCATTATTATTAAAATGTCTCCATGGTGATGCGAGTTTCTCAACCCAAATAATCATAATGGATGAATTATAGCTGACATTACTCTGTTACTGCCCTGCTGTCCTGGCAAAATAACAATGCCTGCACTGTCAGAGGCAGAAATGACCCGGGCTGCTGAATGATGGATGAAAACACATCCCCGCAGACACCAATACTGATAAATACATCGTCATAAATACACCGAGCACGGGGAAATTGACCCAAATCCCTCCACAACAATGGAGACACCCCTCCGACAAAGGCGCGGGGATTGAGTCCTCGGCTTTGCTTCACTCCTCAAACGAGCTCACGCTGGGCGATGCTGCACGCCCAGCGCCGAGCGGCACCGCTCGCCATCTCCTCCCTCTCCAAATCCCTCCCTGGGACCTCCTGCGAGGCAGCAGCACGGGGGGAAGCCCAATCCTGCAGATGGAGCTGAAGGAGCTGCAGGATCCATCCATGGGATGCTCCAATGGCTCCATCCGTGGGGTGCTCCAATGGCTCCATCCGTGGGATGCTCCAATGGCTCCATCCGTGGGATGCTCCAATGGCTCCATCCGTGGGACGCTCCAATGGCTCCATCCGTGGGGTGCTCCAATGGCTCCATCCGTGGGATGCTCCAATGGCTCCATCCGTGGGGTGCTCCAATGGCTCCATCCGTGGGGTGCTCCAATGGCTCCATCCGTGGGGTGCTCCAATGGCTCCATCTGTGGGATGCTCCAATGGCTCCATCCATGGGATGCTCCAATGGCTCCATCCGTGGGGTGCTCCAATGGATGGACCAGCCAGGCTGAGCCTCTTCTCTCGTCTTGGTTTTGTACAGCCTCGTCCTCTTCAAAGCAGGAGTTGTGACCTTCTTCCTGATCCAGGTGTGCCCAAACACAGCCTAAACACAGTCCTGCTCTGTTGCTCTGATTTTCTGATATTCGTGGAGATTCGCGGAAGCTCACAGGGAAGTCAGGCAGGCAGCACCAAGATGGCGAAAAGAGAAACTTTATTAACAAGAACTTCTTTATATATCCATTAATGATCTAATAATTATTGGTCGATAGTTTTTCCACCCTCGATAACGATTGGTTACAACGCTGAAGTGTCCAGTACCAAAACAACGAGATTAGAAAGCACAAGAATGCAACTTATCTCTATTCTCCATGAGAAAGAGGAGAAAGATTTTAAAACAGTGCAACTACACTGCTCCTGAGCTGGGAAGGGCAGGGAAGCTTGAGCTGCTGAATGGCAGAAATCAGACAGCAATGAGCTGATCCTGACACAGCACAGAGTGAATTTCCAGAGCCTTTGCAGTTTTCCTCTTCAAAGGAAAGCAGCTCTCCAATGGTGTCACCAATTTCTGGCCTTTCCCTCCATCTGAGGAGACTCAACTGTGCAATGACTTGTTTTGCTCAGGGGTGACTGTTCAAGCTATAATAGAGATTTCTGGGAAGGCAAATGACAATTGCAAACTTGATGGCAGAACACAAATGACATTTTCCCGGCTGCCACTGACACCCTTGCCTTTCTCGTTTCTGTTAGAAGAGCACAGATTTTGCAGGACTTATTTAGGGATCAAGGACAAAAAGCATCTCAGCAGATTTTTCTCACTCTTATGAGCTCGAAAAAACAAGTTTTTTATATATATTTACACGCATACATCTTGCTTTGCTGGCTGTGGCAGCAGAATGCAAAGCCCATGAAATTACATCTTAGAAAAACCCCAACTTCTAATTAGCACAAAATATTCTGCACAGAGCACGTTTGCCAAGGGTGCTGTGGAGCAGAGAGGGAAAGTTCTGCTCCAAACCACCCTCCTGGTGACACAAAATCCCTCAAACCACACTCCCCTGGTGCACTGCCCTGCAATTACTTTGTTATCTTTATCTCCTCTCTCATTTGGGGGTGGCAGCTGAAGTCACATCTTATTAAGGAGATGAGGAAACATCTGTGGGTCGGATGGAAACCTCTGGGAGTTCTTCACTTGGCTCTCCCCCATTTCCTTAGTGAGCAGCAGAGGTGAATCAATGACCTGAGAAGCCTTTGGAGAGAGACTGAGCTGCTTCAAACACCCCATGGCTGTCCAGACGATGAAATGATGCAAAAGTTGCTCCAGAAATCCATCCAGATCTTCTCTCCCGAGGAGGACACAAGATGGAAATTGAGAACTCAGTGAGGATGAGGATATAAAAGTAATAAGGTGAGAGACAGCCAAGAACCTCTCCAATGCTGATTTGTCTCCTGGGACCAGGATTCAGTTTTCTGCTGGGACCAGGATTCAGTTTTCTGCTGGGACCAGGATTCAGTTTTCTGCTGGGACCAGGATTCAGTTTTCTGCTGGGACCAGGATTCAGTTTTCTGCTGGGACCAGGATTCCATTTTCTGCTGGGATCAGGATTCAGTTTTCTGCTGGGACCAGGATTCCATTTTCTGCTGGGACCAGGATTCCATTTTCTGCTGGGACCAGGATTCTGTTTTCTGCTGGGACCAGGATTCCATTTCCTGCTGTGACCAGGATTCTGTTTTCTGCTGGGACCAGGATTCAGTTTTCTGCCGTGACCAGGATTCTGTTTTCTGCTGTGACCAGGATTCAGTTTTCTGCTGTGACCAGGATTCTGTCTCCTTGTTCCATTGATAACCCAGAATATTCCAGCCTAGTTTCCCATCTCCAGTTCACCATTATTTTCTGCTCTCTGTCACATTAAAGTGACCAGGCAAGATTTCACAGTGGCCACAGGAACTACAGACAGGCTCTCCAATCCACTCCAGCTGTATATTCCAAACTGGAACCATTTCCTTCAAACACTCCTGAGCCTGTAGACACCAGGCCTAAAACTTGAGGCTATTTCAGGTGCAGGGCATGAAGGGGCAGGAAGGCACAGTTGGGCACACAGTGATGTTATCTGTGATCAGAAAGGACTTTCCTTCACTGGGCAGCAATAAAAACAAATTTGGGGTCTGGTTTGCCCTTCTGCTGCCAGTTAAACCCAGCTTTAGGCCAGACTGAGCAGCTCCTTTGCTGAGGCCATGCAATGATGTCCAGCCTGTCACACGTCACTCTCACCTGTCCTCGTGCCAGGCTCAGATTTCAGGTGACACACAGCCTGTGCTCCTGCCCACCACGGGTTAAACATAATTCACCTGCTCATTGTCCCAGCTGGATGACAACAAGGCTGGCAACAACCTCAGCAATGAGGGAAATGCAGGATTGGAAGCACATCCCCAGCCCTGCCTCAAAATCTTCTTTGTGCCTCTGCCAGGCCGGGGCTGATGGATCCCCGGGTTAATTAGGGAGCATTGATGGTGGCACAGCCCATTAGCTCTGATTTAGCCACTCCATTCATGCCCTCCCGAACACCGAACACCGAGGGAGGAGTGTGTGTCTGCTCTGCTGAAATCCCTCCTGCCTCACACAGCAGGCACAGGCAGATCCTTCCTGTCCCCTGCCAAACCTGCCCCACAAAGGCACTTTCCTTGCTGAACTCAGGAAGTCCTGCCTGATTCCAGCATCCCAACATTCCCCAGGGGAAGCAGGGACACCAGGATGGCTTGGGAAGGAAGAGTTCTGGTGGTGATGGTGTGCTCAGGGCTGCAGCTCTCGGGCAGGGAGGAGTTTGGATCCACAACGTGTCCACTCTTCCCACCAACACATTTGACTGCAGTGATTACAAAAAATGCAACTCTCTCAGGTTAATTAGGGAGCATTGATGGTGGCACAGCCCATTAGCTCTGATTTAGCCACTCCATTCATGCCCTCCCGAACACCGAGGGAGGAGTGTGTGTCTGCTCTGCTGAAATCCCTCCTGCCCCACACAGCAGGCACAAGCAGCTCCTTCCTGCCAAACCTGCCCCACAAAGGCACTTTCCTCGCCGAACTCAGGGAGTCCTGCCTGATTCCAGCATCCCAACATTCCCCAGGGGAAGCAGGGACACCAGGATGGCTTGGGAAGGAAGAGCTCTGGTGGTGATGGTGTGCTCAGGGCTGCAGCTCTCGGGCAGGGAGGAGTTTGGGTCCACAACGTGTCCACTCTTCCCACCAACACATTGGACTCTGCAGTGATTACCAAAAATACAACTCTGGGGTATCCATTTGTGAACTCTCAGTGCCTTCCTCTATCGAGCCTCCCTTCAAACAGCTTTTCCGGGGCCGTGTGTTCCTGTGGGACAGCCTGTTAGGTCTGTACGGTGATTATTTGTGTCAGGAGGGACACCAGGGCACAGAACCAGACCCCACTGAGCTCAGCACTGCACAGGCACAGAGCAGAGCACAGCCTGAGCTCCTCTGCTCCTCTGTCCCCAGCTGGGTGTCACCCTGAGAGAATGAGAGGAGGAACTCTCCAATCTGGGAGGGGACATGGCATTGGCAACACGACCTGCAGGGACAGCCACCACCTCATGCAGACACAGGGAGAAATGGATGTTTTGGGATGGCTGAAAACCTGCAAAAACAGCCCAACCACTGCTAAAACACCGAGAAAATGAAAGAATCGCAGTGCCTGAGGAAAGGATCAGAAATTTCCAAAAATCTGGACTCACCAGGATACAGCTGCTTTGTGGGGGCACTGAGCTGAGCATCTTTTGTTACTCTGTAAGCAACATCTGCTTCTTTTGAAGATCTTCTGCTTGTGCAAAACCCTGTTGTTTTTGTGATCCCGTCGGGTAAGTTATGAAAATCTAACACCTTCAAGAGGTCTGCAGGTTCGGCTGCAAAGAGAAGAGGAGAGAGCGAGAATTAGGAGACAGCAGGAGTGGCACGGCTCGGCTCCCCGTCAGTCCTGCAGCACAGGAATCGATCACCACAGCTCTAAACCCAGCTGAAATCTGCTGTCAGTGCACCTGCAAACACAAGGTTAGTGCCAGCTTTGATGGGCTCAAGGGCTCTAATTCAGGGCAGAATGTCTGTCACAGGAGGTGGATTTTCCTGGATGTCCTCACTCAGCCTCCGTGGCTCGAGTACATCCTGGAGATTAAGGACAGGGCAGGAAATTCCTGACCCGAGGGAAAGGATTTCAGTCAAGGAGTTCACACCGCACCAATACAAACCTGCCCTTTCTTTTGGCTTAAGTTGGTGGATCCAAAACATTATTTGGGAAAAAACAAACACCTGAGCAAGCTTCCCTGAGGGACAGAGGCCATGCAAAATAATCAATCCCACTGTGCAAACTCCTGCTGGCTGGGATGAGAGGAAAAGCCACAAGGAATGTTCTGGGGCATGAAGCAAGGTGAGGAGGTAAAGGTGCTGTTCAAGCCCTCCTCAGGCACCTCAAATCCAGGCAATTCCCACCAAATTATTCCCCAGGTAATTCCGTGACACAGGATTCCTGCACAACCATGCAAATGTGGAACTGAGTGGTCAAAACCTCACGTGTGCTTCACAAAAAAGGAAAAGAACCTGAATTTTGACTCAGGACATGCAGCAGGATTCCCGCCCAACCACCCAAAAGTGCAACTGGGTGGCCAAAACCCCATATATGCTTCACAGAAGACGAAAAAAACCCTGAATTTTGACTCAGGACATGCAGCAGGATTCCTGCACAACCACCCAAAAGTGCAACTAGGTGGCCAAAACAACACAAGTGCTTCACAAAAAAGGAAAAAACCTGAATTTTGACTCAGGACATGCAGCAAAAGGCTCCCTGCCTCAACCACATCCCATTAGGATCCCACCCCGAGGCTCTAATTAACGAGGAGACCTCGTGTGACACCCCAGAGCAGCACAGCTTCACCTCCCCATGCTCAGGGACATCAATTAAGTCACGCAAGGGACGCATCTCATTGACTTCCTGATCTGGAGAAGTGGAGTCTCCAAAAACAGAGCAGCCAGACCTGACTTGAAACTTCGAAAGGAAATTATTTTGAATTTTGACTCGGCACAGGAGCAAGACGGTGTCAGGAATATGAACCACTCGAGCCAAAGCGCGGCAGGGCCCGAAGCAAACTGGGCTGTGCTGGTTTTGGCTGGGGCAGGGTTAAATGTCACCCCAGCAGCTGACATGGAGCTGCATTTGGGATTTGGGGGCTGATAACATGGGGATGTTTTCATTGCTGGGGCAGGGTTTGCACACAGGCCAAGGTTTTCTGCTCCTTTTTCAGCAAGCTGGGGGCACAGGAGTTGGGAGGGACACTGATCCAGGGGATATTCCATGCCAGCGTGGGGGGAGTGGGAAAAAGGGGGGGGAGAAACCCACCAAGAAGGTGGTGTTTATCTTCCCAAAATAATCATTAATTGTGATGAAGTCCTGCTTTCCATTCCTTGGAAGAATTCCTTGCTTTATTTTCTTTGTTTTACCTATTAAACCATCATTATCCCAACCCACAATTATTTTTTTTCCCCAATTTTCTGGTTCTCTACCCCATCCATCAGCACTGAGCACAAACAGCAGTGGGAAAAAAAAAACAAAGACCTTTTACAATATCAGAAATTTCTGTTACCAAGAAGATCAGCCCAATGTTTGCATGGAAAATCGATGTACATCGCGAGGCAGCTTTTAAAAGTTTCCACAATCCTGAGAAATCAGGCCCTCAATGAGAGATTACAAACATATGGCAAAGCCAAGGGAGCAGTGCAGATAATAAAGGAGCTGAGGGAGCGTGGCCTGAGCAGCAAACAGCTGTAAGATTTCCTCATCCCTCACCGACAGCCGAGGGATGACACATTTATCTAAGCTGTCCTTGGATCCTCCAGCCACGTTTTATTCCTCACAAAATATCTGCACACCTACAGCCCAAGCCGTGTTCAAGCAACCAAAATGCAATAAAACTCCATCTCTGCTTCCAGTCACATCCAAGAGCTTCAGAGCAGCCAACTCCTGAGCTGCCTCCAGCATTTCTTCAGGGAGGAGAAGGGGAAGGGATGTGAATTCCAGGCCCCTGACATCAGCTGGGTCCCTGTGCCAGGTGTGGGGGGCTGCAGGAATAGGAACAGGGGTCTGCAGGAATAGAACATCTGCAGAGGAATCCATCCTCTGGGAGCTGAGCTGCTGTGGGGACAGGAGTGCTGATGGGGTTTGGGGGGGCTGCACCCCCTCCAGGAGCCACCAGGACAGGTTTGGAGCAGCCCCAAACCATCCCCAGTGCCCTGGCACAGCACTCCCATCCCTAAAGGAGCTCTCTGAGCAGCCCCAAGATATCCCCAGTGCCCTGGCACAGCACTCCCATCCCTAAAGGAGCTCTCTGAGCAGCCCCAAGCCATCCTCAGTGCCCTGGCACAGCACTCCCATCCCTAAAGGAGCTCTCTGAGCAGCCCCAAGCCACCCCCAGTGCCCTGCTGCAGCACTCCCATCCCTAAAGGATGATCCAAGCACCTCCAAATGCTGCAGCTTGTTCTCTCTGTGCCTCCAGAGCGATGAGGAATGAGGTCAGAGTGAGATATCACAGCAGAAAAGCACTCTGTGCTCACAAACCAAGTGTGAGCCAGGCGAGTGAGCAGCAGGACAGGGAATCACCAAGGTCTGACCTCCCCTGGAAATCAGAGAGGAGGAGAGGAGGCACACACAGCCGTCGTGGAGAGCATCCCCGGAGCAGAATTCAGCAGCAGGAAAAGCCCCAGCTCTGAAAAAAGCAGGAAAAGCTCTGCCCAGACACATGAGCTGCACACAGGAGCAGCTCCCGCCCCTGCCCAGCCAAGCAGGTCTGTGATTTTGGGATTTCCCAGCCCAATCCCAGCTCAGCCACATCCTGCAGGAGCTGGGAGGGCACCGAGCACCGAGGGACAGGGACCTGAGTGACCAAACCATAGGGATTTCTCCAAGTTTGCTCTGGGCTTGGGCTCCACCCGAGAGCTGAACGAGCTGGTGGAGGAAGGTTTTCATTCCTGAGAGCTTCCTTTGGCCTCGGAATCAAATCCCAGGGCAGGATTTTACACACACTGCAGCACTCTCTGCTCGAGGTGCTCAGGGCTCCCCAAAGGGATCAGCTCAGTCCCTGCCCAGCACACAGAGGCAAACCCCAAATATCCTGAATTACAACAAAATCAGACCAGAGGCTGCTCCAGAAATCTGCAAAGCCCTTGAATAAGACCCAAAATGAAATAGTTTACTTTGCATTTGAACATGGCAGGGCCTAAATGTGCTCTGCAATGCCCAGAGAAGGAATAACAGAGAATTGGGAGGGACAGAGAGAAAAATCAGTGTCAGAAGTTTGGCTTTTTTCACATTCCAGGGAAACGTGGAACAAAGTGTTTATCCCATCCCTGGAAATCTTCAAGGCCAGTTTGGGCAGGGCTGGGAGTGATTCCATGGATGATTTTCTGCAGAACCAACAGTGGCAAAGGAAGGAATTAAATCCCAAATTCCTCCATCACCACAACCTTTCTGCAATCATCTGATTCCTAAATCTTTCAATTCCTCTTAAAACCTGCACCAGAGGCTGCTGGTGTTAAGTTTATAACTCTGCCCTGACCCAGCAGTGGCCAACAGAGATTTTTCTTTCTCCCACTTTGATATTAGCGCAAATCAAGGATTTTTGGAGCAAACACCCAGCTTTGGGCTGGGCACAGGCTCCTGTCACCACTAGCACAACCAAATCACCCTCCTGGACTCAGCCAGTGATGCAGGAGCAGCAAAATCCCCCAGAACTCCAGAGGAAACCTGAATTTAAACCATCAATAACATCCACAAGAGCACACCAAACCCTCCCTGCCTGGGGACAAATCCATTCCCAACTCTCCCTCCCCTGACTGCTCCTTAAGACAATGTTTTTAGAGGAAAAGGTGTCAGACCCTGGTGATCCTCCAGGATGTGTGCAGTAACAAAGAAGGATTTTATTTTGATGCCACCTGTCAGTCACAGAGCACAGGACACCCAGCCCTGCTTCAGCAGGAAGGGCAGGGAAATTCATTCTCCACAAAACCATTATCCAAAGGTCAAACACATTCATTTTCCCATCCTAATTTTTGGTTTTCCCTCCTAATTCGACCTTCCCTGGCCCCCCAGGGAATGCTGTCCTGTCCTTGTGCACTCCAGCAATTCCCTGCTCCCTTGGTTCTCCCCCAGCTTGATGCTCTTGAAAAGGGGGAGGGATCCACAGAAAAATACAGAAAATAATTGAATATTAAATATTATTCTCCCCACAAAAAAACCTGAAAAAACCCAACCAAAAAACCCCCGACAAAACCACAAAACCAAGCAAACAAAACAAACAAAAAACCCCAAACAAACAAAACCAAAACACCCAACAAAACCAAACCAATAAAAACCCAAACCAAACTAAAAAACCCCAAACAAAACAAAACAAGCAAACAAAACAAATCCCCAACAAACCAAAACCAAAAGGAAAAAAAAAACCAAAACCCACAGAAAACCCCAAGAACCCAACGGAAATGTTGCTGTTGAAACTCAGTACAAGATGGAGCTGCAGCTCGTGCAGAGCACACTGCAAATCCCAGCCTCAGCCAGAAGTCATTAATCTAAGCCATATTTATGCCTGCAATAATAATTTTTAACACCTGAACAAAGCTCTGGAAGGAACCCCAAAGCACTCCCGTAAGTCACTTCAGTGTTGCTTGTGCATATCCATGCTCCCAGCGTCTGAAAAATTACCAAATCGCAAGCAGCAAACCTCAGGACAAATCTCATTTCTCCAGGTCTTTAATTAAATCCTTATCCCCAAGGAAAGGCAGAGTATTTAAACTTGTCACTGAGCTGAGGGCTGGAGCTGCTGGGGACATGTTTTCCATGTTGTCCCAGTTCTCCCAGTGCGGCTCAGCAGGGGGAACTGGGCAGACTGGGAAAAGGTAAAGCCAAAAAGAGCACGGTCTGGGTTCCAGGGAATCCTAAAGTGCAGCTCTGGGTGGTGGGAGCTGTCCCTGCCCATGGCAGGGGTGGAACAGGGAGAGCTTTAAGGTCCTTCAACCCAAACCATTCTGTGATGCTGTGACACATTCCTAAAACTTTGGGCATTTCCTGGAATCTTCCTTCAACTTTTTGGAAAAAAAAGTGGAAAAACTTCCTTATCAGCACCTTGAGACACAGCTTTATCATTGTGTTAAATCCAGAACTGAGACATTTGGGGGCTGCAGGAGAGGTCACCAGCCCAGAACAGCAGAACCTTCCTTCCATATTGGGTTTTGGAACAGCCAAAGGACATCCCAAAGGCTTTTGGGATTTAATGTTGCAGCTCTCAGTCACGCCGTGGTTTCTGAGCAGTCGTGGCCTGTCTGAGGTGGGAGGTGAGCAGTGAATGAGCATTCCCAGCTCGTTCCACGTGCCCTCTGCAGCCTCCTCATCATTCACCACCACTCCCACCAGGCTGGGAATTCCCACCCCAGCAGCAGGGATGCAGATTTGGGATGGAAAGCCTTTTGCATGAGCGAACAACAGAAAATTGTCATTATCTCACAGCGAGCAGTGACAGCAAATAAAGTGATTGAGGATTATTTCAGGAGCAGCATCTCCTTGAGAAGAATTTCAAGACACCTTTCACCACCCCAGGGTGCTCCAAGCCCCGTCCAGCCTGGCCTGGGACACTTCAGGGATGAGGAAAAGCATAGTTTTTCCAGACACCTGTGCCAGGGCCTCGCCACCCTCACGGGGAGGCTGGCACATATTTTAAGGGAAAAGGTGTTTTCCAGCAGAACCCCAAACAGTGAGGGGTCAGAGAAGCTGATGAGGGACAGGAGGAGCTGTCTGTGACCCCAAGGACCTGGAAAACCCACCCAAGGTCAGGGTCCCTCCAGGAGGGAGTGAGAATCCCCAGCACAGAGGGACTGGCAGGGCTGGGTGCTGCACCACCTCATAAAAACCACATTTCTCCAAGGAGCCTTTCCCTTTCCATCCTTACCAGCCTGTGCTCCTTTAAGGACTTTTCCAGGATATTCTTAGCCCTAAATAAACACCCAATTATTGCCTTGGGAGGGCCTGGCCCCGGACAGGGCAGAGCTCTTTCCCTGAGCTTGGGGTTTCTCACTCCCCAGAGGCTCACAGGAACATCTGGGCTTGGATTTGGCTTTAAACACAAAGAAGTGTTTATAAATTATACATTAACATCTGGGTTTGGATTTGAGATTAAACACAAAGAGGTATTTATATATTATATACTTATATATCTATATATAAGTATATAATTTAGAATATTAGTATATAATTAGTATATAATATAAGTATATAATTTAGAATAATTTATAATATTTATATATATTTATATATTATATTTTATATAATTTAGGTATGTTATATGATAGCATAGTATAGTATTTTATATAATATATATTATATTATATGTATTATATTGTATTATATTGTATTGTATTGTATTATATTCTATTCCATTATATATTAATTATATCATATCATATCATATCATATTATATTATATTATATTATATTATATTATATTATATTATATTATATTATATTATATTATATTATATTATATTATATTATATTATATTATATTATATTATATTATATTATATTATATTATATTATATTATATTATATTATATTATATTATATTATATTATATTATATTATATTATATTATATTATATTATATTATATTATATTATATTATATTATATTATATTATATTATATTATATTATATTATATTATATTATATTATATTATATTATATCATACCCAGAGTTCCCGTGTCAGATCCATAAAAAATAAAGGAAGTGAGGACTGGAAGCTGCTCCCCTCAGAGCTGGGATTTTCCTTTTCACGCTTGTGGGATTTCAACAATTTTGATTCCTTATCTAAACACTTTTCAGCACAGCTGACCCAGCTGCAGCCCTGGGACAACTGACTGACACAGAGGCTAAAACAAAACAGGGCCCAAAATAAAGGATAAAATAAGGATATCGAGCTGCAACATCCTCTGTATGCACTTAACAGAGCCTCTGAAATTCTTCAGCCTCCCAGTAGCCCAATAAAACACAATTATTTATTTGGGCAAAAAAAAGGCCTTTCAAGGAGGGGAATCGAGGAATGCGAGCTGCAGGATTGAAGATATGAAAGTTTGTTCCCGAGGAGGAGGCAGAATAATGGGGAAAAACAAAAAATCCAGCTACGGAAGGGGTCAGAACTCATCTGCTCCTCCCAAGAGCTGCCGCAGAGCTGTGTCAATTCACAGAGCTCCAGATTGCTGAATATTTCTCCAATGACTCATGACATCCCCTTATTTATTTATTTTTCCTTTTAAAAAGCCCAAATAGTCCCAACTGGGAACAAAGGAAACCATTATGCAGAGTCAGATTGGAAGGATCCTAAGTTTAATCCCAAAAGGAAAAGAAAGAAACCCAGGACTGCTTCTGGAGCAGCTCAGAGACTCCATTAAATTCAAAGAATCAAATAATCCTCGTTCCTTTGAGCAGAAATCCTTTTTCTTTTTTAAAATAATCAATCATTTGGGTTTCTGACAAAGCCATGGTGTTAGCAGCCAGCAGTGAGCAAGGTTTTCCTTCATGGAATATAATTAAACAATCTGTGCCAATTCCAGGCAAAACTCACAGGTACAACGCCCAAAAAATCAGGCAAACGTTGAGGATTTGGGGGAAATCCCAGCCTTGTTCAAGAGCAGCAAATCTCCTGCTCGGTTGGAAGAGCTGAGGGTTTGGGATTCTCCCCTGGGAGGGGAAAAATAATCCATCAGTGGAAGGATGGCTCAGAGGAGGAGGATGGGCAGGATTATCCCAGTGTGGGAGCCCTGGGATTTTACCCCTTCTGGGGAGCTGCTGCCTGCCATGGCCCCAAATCCTGGAAAAATGGCATGAAAAACCCCAGAGCAGGGAAAGGAGGCAGTGGGGTCCCGAAAAGATCGGGGCTGAGGGTGCAAAGCCAACACTCAGCATTTCCCTCCCCTGCTCGTGGGCAGTGCCACATCCCAGCAGGGATCACTCCAAAATCCTCCCCAAGACACATCCACGGCACAAATCCCTCCTTGCTGAAGGGAAAAACCCCATCCACTGAGAAAAAACCCCAAGAGACATCCACGGCACAAATCCCACCTTGCTGAAGACAAAAACCCCATCCACTGAGAAAAAACCCCAAGAGACATCCACGGCACAAATCCCACCTTGCTGAAGGGAAAAACCCCATCCACTGAGAAAAAAACCCTTTAGGACAGAGCCTGAGCAGAGCCCTGTCACCCTCTGACCCACATCGCTGACTGCCCAACACCCAGGGAATTTTTAGGAGCTCCCCCAGGGATCCCGACAGGGATCAGAGCAATGGGGTGGGTCCCCAGCTCCAGGGCTGTCCTGGCTCTCCTCACACACATCCCACCCTGCCCACGGGGCTGCTCCCACCCCGGATCCAGGAGAGCTTTCCAACCTCCCCCTCTGAATAGAGTGAGCATTTCTGGGTCACTGTGACATTTTGGGAAGCACTCCAGCCAAAATTTCATTCCTGGCAGGAGCCTTGCCCTTTGAACGAGTGCGGGTGAATGGAGGATGGAGCTCCGGAGCTGTCAGAGCTCCAAACTCACACCCTCGGCACATCCACGGACAGGGATGGAGCAGGACCCCATCTGGGGAATCATTTCCATCTTGGGAATCATTTCCATCTTGGGAATCATTTCCATCTTGAGAATCACTCCCTGGCTTTGGGAGCAGCTCCTCAAAATCAGCCACAAAGGGATCAAGCTCTTCCATCTTGGGAATCATTTCCATCTTGGGAATCATTTCCATCTTGGGAATTACTCCCTGGCTTTGGGAGCAGCCCCTCAAAATCAGCCACAAAGGGATCAACTCCCTCCCACCCCCAGGCTCTGCTTTTTGACACAAAAACCCATTTTAAAATCATTGCAAGGCCCCTGGATTGCCTCAGGCCCGAGGGAGCAGCGAGAGATGGAAATCCCATCCAAGGAGTCTGTCGTCCTTCCCAGGGAAAACCTCGGCACATCCTTTTGGAAATCCTGAAATCCTTTTGGATCTCAGCTCTGCAGGTGGAGCACTGAGGCTGTCCAGGATTTTGGACAAGGGGGAATGGCTCTGAACCCAAAAAGGGCAGGTTTAGATGGGACATTAGGAAGAAATTCCTCCCTGGGGAGGGTGGTGAAGCTTTTCCCATTTTCCCTGCACTGCCATGGGATTCATTCCTAAGCCAGCAGCCCAGGGACTCCTGCACCCCTCACAGAGGTGCATTTCAAGGTGGAAAAGGAAATTCCAAGCTTTTCTCTTTGCTCTGAAGAGCCCCAGTGTTTGCAGACGATCTGGCACTGGGACAGCAGTTACATTTTCAAAGCAATTTGTAATAATCAACCACTTAAAGCTCTGCAGAGCTTAATTAGGGCTCGCAGCACATTAAAACCAACAAGAAGCCCTGCAATCAGTGTTAATGGGGTGCAGAACAGCCATTCCTGCATGGAAACATGGAGCTGGCAGGATCATCTCCCAGAGAAGGGGAAAAAATGCATGGAAATCTGACCCTTTTCCCTCCTTCCATGGGGGGGAAGCACACAGGATGCTCCAGGACACACACAGCTTTATAGGATGGCCAACACCACATCTCCTGACACCTCAGGGTTATCAGAAAGGATCATAAAGCTTCCTTCAAATGGGATTTTGTGCTCAGGAAAATGCCACTGCCCTCATGCCACAGAAAAGGATTCTATTCCCTCTCGGCATCTTCCAGCAGCACTCAGGGGAGGTGGGAGATGCTGAAGGGATTGGAGCAGGATGTCCAAAAACCCTGTGAGGACACGGGGACAAGAGGGACAGGCAGATCTGTTACCAAGCAGACCAATAAACCTGGAAAAAGCAGCCAAAACCAACAAACTCTGGGGGAACACAAACCCTTCAGGGATGACCCCTTCTCTCCAGGTTTAAAAATCTTTTTAAACCTTTCCTCACTTCCTTCTCCTGCCTGCCCTTCCAAATTTCTTTTCTGATTTCAGAAATTCAACCCCTAGAATTTGGGCCATTTTGCTCCTTTACACTGTCTCTCATTTCATCCCAATCCATTGCCTTGTCTTGGCTCCATTTCCAAATTTTCACATTTTCTACTCTCGCCTTTCATTGGATCATATCTCCTGTCCCAAGTGCTTATTCCACTTCTTCTCGCAATTTGGGATTTCATTTCCTTTCATGAAATTCAACCCATGAAATTCATTTCATGAATGGAAATGAAATCTTGTGATTTCAGTCAGGATGCTTTTGGCAAGCTTTGGTCCATTTCCCTGCACTTCAGCTCATGCCCTGCCATTTGCTTCTTTGCCCTTCGGTGCAGAATTTTTTTCTCCAGATTTTTCAGCCTGTCCTTTCCTCACTTCCTTCTCCTGCCTGCCCTTCTGCCTTTCTTTTCTGATTTCACAAATTCCATCCCTAGAATTTGGGCCATTTTGCTGCTTTTCACTGTCTCTCATTTCATCCCAATCCATTGCCTTGTCTTGGCTCCATTTCCAAATTTTCATGTTTTCTACTCTCGCCTTTCATTGGATCATATCTCCTGTCCCAAGTGCTTATTCCACTTCTTCTCGCAATTTGGGATTTCATTTCCTTTCATGAAATTCAACCCATGAAATTCATTTCATGAATGGAAATGAAATCTTGTGATTTCAGTCAGGATGCTTTTGGCAAGCTTTGGTCCATTTCCCTGCACTTCAGCTCATGCCCTGCCATTTGCTTCTTTGCCCTTCGGTGCAGAATTTTTTTCTCCAGATTTTTCAGCCTATCCTTTCCTCACTTCCTTCTCCTGCCTGCCCTTCTGACTTTCTTTTCTGATTTCACAAATTCAACCCCTAGAATTTGGGCCATTTTGCTGCTTTTCACTGTCCCTCATTTCATCCCAATCCATTGCCTTGTCTTGGCTCCATTTCCAAATTTTCATGTTTTCTACTCTCGCCTTTCATTGGATCATATCTCCTGTCCCAAGTGCTTGTTCCACTTCTTCTCCCAATTTGGGAAATGAAATGAATCTCATGAAAGGAAATGAAATCTTGCGATTTCAGTGATGATGAATTTGGCAAGCTTTGGTCCATTTCAGCTCATGCCCTGCCATTTGCTTCTTTGCCCTTTGGTGCAGAATTTTTTCCCCCAGATTTTTCAGCCTATCATTTCCTCACTTCCTTCTCCTGCCTGACCTTCTGACTTTCTTTTCTGATTTCAGAAATCCAATCCCTAGGATTTGGGCAACTTTTGCTCCTTTTTACTGCCCCTCACTTCATCCCAATCCATTGCCTTGGATTCACTCCATTTCCAAATTTTCCCCTTTTGCTCCACTCGCCTTTCCTTTGATCATATCTCCTGTCCCAAGTGCTTGCTCCACTTCTCGCCATTTGGGATTTCATTTCCTTTCACGAAATTAATTTCATGAAAGGAAATGAAATCTTGTGATTTCAGTGAGGATCCATTTGGCAAGCTTTGGTCCATTTCAGCTCATGCCCTGCCATTTTCTTCTTTACCCTTTGGTGCAGAATTTTTTCCCCCAGCTTTTTCAACCTATCCTTTCCTCACTTCCTTCTCCTGCCTGCCCTTCTGCCTTTCTTTTCTGATTTCACAAATTCCATCCCTAGAATTGGGATTGAATTCTCCCCAGCCTTCCCAGAGCACTGCCCATCCCTCCAAGCGGCTGGGCCAGCCCTGAGTTTAATTAATCACATTAACACCTGCAGAATCAGCAGCGCTTCCAGCCCGCTAACCCCAGCCCATCACATCACCACTTCAAAGGCAGCAAAATCCCCGCGGGCTCTGCCCCACGCCCAGGTAAACCCAGCGAGGATGCTCCCAAAATACAAAAATTCAGAAGCTAAACGCTCATTTTCATGCGCTCTGGGTTTTTCGGTTGTCTGTAAAGTTAATGGGAGCGGGCAGAAGTAATTTCATTTTTAAATATTTCATCGGCTGATTTTTAAAAAAGCCCAACACGGAATTATTTCCAGCCCTGCTCTACACTTCGGCATTTCGACACAGGGAGAGAAGTGTAAAACCAATTATTTCCCTCAGATGCTTAAACCAACCAACTCCGAGCATGTAGTTCATATCTGATTCTCCTCAAAAACATCGCCAGCAGGCAAATTTCAAATTAATACCTGCTTGACTTCATGAAAAGTGTTTCTGAAGCTCGTTTCCCAAAGTTTTCTCCGGAGCATTCATTCCTGAGTTTATATAACCCACACTGCACTGCACAGGTGCTGCTTTGATGGGAAGAGCAGGAGGAAGAACAGCCCAGAATTCAGCACTGAGTTCCATCCGTTCTCAGCCGCCGAGGAGCCCAGGTGCCCTCAAGGGATGTCTTTGAGAAATTCCCCACTTAAATTCCCCATTCGTGGTGATTTTCTCACTTCTAATCCACATTTATCCAGCAGGTCTTGCTCCCAATCAGGTATTTAAATGGATTTCTTGGTGAACAACACCAGGGAATGTTATTTAATTTCAGGTCAGGGGAGGTTTTTATGGACCAGCTCAAATAGTATAGAATCTATAACATTGGGTGATGTCCAAACATGCAACAGAGGCTGATCCAAGCACAACCTCCAGCTGCCATTCCTTCCCCATTTCCAGCCCCATTATTAAAAAAAAAAAACAAACAAAAAAAGCAAAAAACAAAACCAAAACCAAAAAAAAAAAAAAAAAAAAACAAAACCAAAAAACAAAAAAAAACCAACACCAAAACCAAAACCAAAAAAACCCCAGGATTTCCCTGCTGCCCAAGTCCAGAAATGGCACATTTTGGTGTTTTCTTGGCGTTGCACTGAATTCCCAGGATTCCTCCCCACCCAGCCCTGGGTTCAGGGTTTGTTCCCATTAACTGAGGCATTAGGGCAGTTCCAGGAAACTCCTGCTCGGCCCTGACAGAGCTTTGGGGTCTCTGCTCCTTGGTGATTAGGAGAGAAAGGTGACCCCATTAACCACCCCGAGTGGCATCTGCATTACAGACAGCTCCAATCAGAGCTAATTACCCAGCCTGGGCCCTCCTCCCTGCCCAGCCCACCTGGGATGGGATAGGAACTTCTGTGGGGATAGAAACCTCTCTATGGGAATAGAAACCTCTCTGTGGGGTACAAACCCTTCCATGGGATAGAAATCCCTCCATGGGGATATAGACCTCTCCATGGAGAAAGAAACCTCTCCACGGAGAAAGAAACCTCTCTATGGGGTACAAACCCCTCAATGGGGATAGGAACCCCTCCATTGGGATAGAAACTTCTCCATTGGGATACAAACCCCTCTGTGGGGATAGAGACCTCTCCATGGGGATGGAAACCTCTCCATGGGGTACAAACCCCTCCATGGGGGGATACAAACCCCTCTATGGGATACAAACTCCTCCATGGGATACAAACTCCTCCATGGGATACAAACCCCTCTATGGGGTACAAACCCCTCCATGGGGAATCCAAACCCTTCTATGGGGAGATACAACCCCCTCCATGAGGAACAAACCCCTCCTCAGCAGCAAAACCACCCCAAACCCCATCTCCCACTCCAGCTCCAGCAGCTGAAGGGTCTTCCCTCCCCACAAACCGATATTCCTATAAAATCCTGGCTCCATCTGCCTGGAAGCCACAGCTGCCACAATGGCGTTCGCCGAGTCACGCAAGGATAGGGCTGATTTTAGGAAATTTGGGTCACAGCTGCACGTCCTTCCCACCCCTCTCAGATATTCCCTATTAAAGTGGTTACAAGGTGCCTCGGACATTGGAAATATCTGGAGCATTTAAGAGCTGAGATGTCATTTCAGGTCTTCCCTCATCCACGCAGGAGGACTCAAACCCAAAGATAGCATCTAAAAATTGAAATATGCTCCCATAAAAACGAACAAGAAATATCCAAGATCCTCATCCAAAAAGCTTTCCCAGGACTCAGCCCAAGCCTGGCCCAGACAAATATTTACATAATTATTCACATGGGTTTGTTTGAAATAAAGAGCCTTTTATTATCATTACTTTGGCATCAAACATCTAATTAGGGGCCAATGAGAGTTATAAAAATCACTGAGCTCTCCTTGTCAGGGCTGCTGGGAGATGTGGGACTGGAGGGATGGTGGCACTGGGGCTGTCCCAGCCCTGCTGCTCCCCTGGGAAAATCCCGAGGGCAGTGGGACCAGGGGGTGCAGGAGGGACGGCCCTGCCTCCTCTGGGAAATGGAAAATCCATGGGAAAAGGGTGAGAAATGCCCACTCAAGGCTGCTTCCAGTGAGGCCTGGCAAGTCCAGCCCCAAACCCCACCCCTGCTTCAGCTCCTGCTTCCGAAATCCCTTCCAGTTTGGTGAAAGCTATTCAAAAAGAGATCAAACACAAAATTCCCATTTAAAATTAGATAAAACACAATATTCCCATCGCTGTTTTGGATGCTCATTCCCAAATCCCTTCCAGTTTGGTGAAAGCTATTCAAAATGAGATCAAACACAACATTCCCATTTAAAATTAGATAAAACACAATATTCCCATCGCTGTTTTGGATGCTCATTCCTGAATCCCCTCCAGTTTGGTGAAATCTGTTCACAATGAGATCAGACACAATATTCCCACTTAAAATTAGATAAAACACAATATTCCCATCGCTGTTTTGGATGCTCATTCCCAAATCCCTTCAAGTTTGGTGAAACTTATTCAAAATGAGATAAAACATAGCATTCCCACCAGTGTTTCAGATATCATTCCCAAATCCCGTCCAGTTTGGTGAAATCTGTTCACAATGAGATCAGACACAATATTCCTATTTAAAATTAGATAACACACAATATTCCCATCACTGTTTTGGATGCTCATTCCCAAATCCCTTCCAGTTTGGTGAAAGCTATTCAAAATGACATAAAACACAACATCCCCATCACTGCTTTGGATGCTCATTCCTAAAAAGCCCTTCCAGTTTGGGAAACCTATTTAAAATTAGATAAAACATAAAATTCCCATCACTGTTTTGGATGCTCATTCCTAAATCCCTTCCAGTTTGGTGAAAACTATTCAAAAAGAGATCAAACACAACATTCTCACCACTGCTTCAGATGCTCATTCCTAAATCCCTTCCAGTTTGGGAAACTTATTTAAAATCAGATAAAACACAACATTTCCACCAGTGCTTCAGCTCCTGGTTCCTAAATCCCTTTCAATTTGGTGAAACCTATTTAAAATGAGATAAAACATAAAATTCCCATCACTGTTTTGGATGCTCATTCCCAAATCCCTTACAGTTTGGTGAAATCTATTCAAAATGATATAAAACATAATATTTCCACCACTGCTTCAGATGCTCATTCCTAAATCCCTTCCAATTTGGGATTTAGGAATTTCACCAATTTGGTGAAACCCATTTAAAATGAGATCAAACACAACATTCCCACCACTGCTTTGGATAATCATTCCCAAATCCCTTCCAATTTGGTGAAACCTATTCAAAATGAGATCAAACACAATATTCCCATCACTGCTTCGGATGATCATCCCTAAATCCCTTCCAGTTTGATGAAAACTATTTAAAAAGAGATCAAACACACCATCCCCACCCCTGCCTTGCTCCCACCATGGGAAGGACCAAGGACCACATTTTCTCCTCAATCTGCAGCTGGAGCTCAGGGATTGGGTCACTCTCCCTCCCCACATTATTCCACGGTGATAACCAGCAATGGATGTCTGAAATTCATAATTCCTCACTAAATAACCTTTTCCCTTCTTTTTTTCCCAAGGTTTCAATATTCTCCTGAGGCTTTTTGGGGTGGGATTCACGGAACTGAAGCAACGCCATCACTCAGAGCATGGCAGGGGAAGGAGAGAAATGGAATTATATCCAGGGTTAGATCCAGCAAGAAAATTCCTCCCTTCTCCTGCTGATCCCCCAGCCCCAGGATGGACGTGGGGACAGGAAAATGACAAAAATTCTGTTTTTGCAGCAAGGAGGCAGTGCTGGGCCTGGCACCTCACCCTGGCTCAGGCACAATTCCCTGGGCTGATGTTCCCTATGGAAAAGGGACCCAGGGAAAACCAAAAAATCCACTTCACCCAAGCAAAAAGCAATTTGAGCTCCATCCTAGGCAAGGGGCAGGTATAATAATAAATATTATTATTATTTATTAACAATAACATTTATAATAATAATAATAATAATAATAATAATAATAATAATAATAATAATAATCCCCAATCCCCATGAACCGGTCCTGAAGCAGCAATAGAGATACCAAAAGAGATATCAAAATATCTTTTAAAGATATATGAAAATACCTTCTAAAGATAGATTAAAATATCGTTTAAAGAGATATGAAAATACCTTTTAAAGATAGATGAAAATATCGTTTAAAGAGATATGAAAATATCTTTTCTTCCACTGGTTCCTTCCCATGGAATCAGCTGAGGATTTCCTCATGCAATATTCAGCCCCTGGGGTGACCAGTGTCCCATTTTTCTGTAGGTAAGGAAAGGATTTTGTATTTCTGTCTCCAGGGCATCTTTTTTGGGGCTGTAGGCAAAAAGAAATCTTGGGTGTGGGAAACACTGATTCCAATCTCAAACCTGGTTTGGTTTTTTTTCCTTGCCTGGCCTGGAGGTTCAAAGAGCTCAGCCATGACTTTGATCAGTGACAATACTGATCTGTAATGTTTACAGAAATACACAGCAATTTTTAGCATCTATAGGATTATAATGACATTTTTGTATCCTAACACAAACACACTCCAAGTGCTCCCAGCAAATTACACCTCTGCCTTTTTACCTAGATCACATAGGGTCCCTCTCCTGATCTCCCCTGACCTAAAACAGTGCCAAATTTGAAATGGAATTCAGGATTTTAGTCAAGGAACAAAAAGTTCTCAAACTGCTCTGAGCTTGCAGGACACAATTACAGAGACTCCACGAAGAGCACCGCCTTGATGTGCTGGCCACTAAAAACTGAGTATTCTGGATTTTATTTAGCTTTTTGAACAGCCAGTTTGCCATCAGACAGCTGAACCCTCTAAAGGGAAACAACTCCAGGCCAGCTTTGTGAATAAATCTGCTTTTAGAGGGAAGGCTTTGTGCAGAAGCCCAGCACCACCAGATGCTCCCACAGAACTCTTCCAGGCCCTAACCCACTGAGGAAGAATAAATGGCTTTGCTTTCCAACAATCCCTGGTTTTTTCCGTGGCAATTTCCCTAATAAAGCTGGCAGAACCTGGCCCTGAGAGATGGGCAATAAAAAATGACATTTCTCTAAGAACACAGCACGAGAAGCACTCACTCCCAGGGCGCCGAGCAGTGAAATCACAAAAAAGATTTAACACAGCAACCCCAGGCACCTCCAGCAGCAAAATCACATCCCAAGCTCCAGGGCTGAGAGGTTTTGCTCCTGCCCTGAATTCTGCAGCTCCCCAAGAGATTTTTGGCTCCAAAGGATCAGAACTAAGCAGGTCGGGGTTGATCTGTTCTCTCCCAGTGCAAGCAGAGCCCACAGCATCCTCACCCTTCCCAGAGGTGCAGAACTGGAGCAGATGAGTAAAAACAGCAAAGAAATCAATGCCCTGACACATGAACCACTCCTTAAACTGCTCTCTGCATAGCACAGGGCATTTACCTTGACAATATCGCTTTATCTGCTAGAAAGGCTCCCAAAATTTCCTGCTCAAGTTTTTTTACTCTGTTCCACGAGCAGGGTCACAGGAGGCAGTGAGGGATGGACAGAGAGCTCATGTGCAGCTCTGAGCATCAGCCCTGCTGACCTGACCAACCAACAAACCCTCCTTAATCACCTCAATTAGACATTCAGTGTTAATTAAGCACGTGCTTTAAAAACCTTCAACCGAAAATTCTTCTCTTCAGCCCCAAGAGCATCAGAACCTTTCCCCAAGCACCAAACCTGCCTCAGCTTCCCAGGCTCCAGCAGAGCCCTGGAATGGCTCTGTCACTCCCTGGGGATGGCCACCCCAGGACAGTTTTTATCTCCACCTCAGGCTGGTGGAGCAGCCAAGGACAGCAATCTGCTCCCAAAATCCACACAGAGCTGTTGGTCACCTCCAGCCATGCCAAAGTCACCTCCGGGATTTTTCCTGTGCAGAACCTTGGAGGGGTTTGGCTCTGGAGCACACCGTGGTTGAACAGGACACAAATGCTGCTCTGCTCTGCCCAGCACAGCCTGACACTCACAAATAAATCATCCTCCAGGCACCGCAATGACAAAACCTTCCCAGGGCGAAGGGATTCACAACGATGCTCAGGAAGGGTAAAACACTCTGGGCCATGGGTTAGGGGTGGGATTGGGAGCTCTTTTCCAGCCTAAAAGGTTCATGACAGCTGAAGCCAGGAAGAATCTGGGGATGCAGCCAGCCCAGAACTGAGTGGGTTACAGGTACAGCCCTGGGGCAGCAGCACAGGCAGGCAGAGGGACAGGAGCCTTGGTTTTGGCAGGAGCTGGAGCTGGAGCTGCAGAGGTATTCCAAGGAATTTGGCTGGCAGGACAAGCAGGGAATGGATGATAGAGCAGGCAGGAGGCTGAGGGATGCTGGCCCAGCCTGCAGCCCAGGGTGGGCACTGCACACAGAGCTGGGAACGCTTCCCCACCCAAATCTGTGCCTGGGGAGTGCCAGGGCTCTGAGCAGCAGCAGCACAGGGGCTTGGAGTAATGAGGTGTGGATGGGGTGGGGGAAGAGCTCAGCCAGGCAGAACAGGCTCCAGGGAGCACACCCTGGGCTAAATCAGCACCACTCCCTCGGGATCCCTGCAGGAGGAACAATTCCCTCACCTGGAGAAAGGGCTCAGCTCACGGCTGGGCATACATGAGGAGATGGAACAGCAGCCAGCCAGGAGCACTGAAGGTGCCACCAGAGTGAATATTTTGCTTTCCATGGTGACCGCAGCCTTAACACACCCAGGGAGGCAAAAATTTTGGGGAGCCACACAAAGAGCTGGAAAAGCAACCTGAACTCCACGTGTGCAATAGGAATATCCAGGATTTATCCCTGGAGCTTTGCCAGCCTCTGACCAGAGCAACTTCTCCACAGCTCTGCCCAACTTCTGCAATTACAGAATTATTGTCATCAACAAACAGGAAATATTCGGGAGAGTTCAGAGCATTGAAATGAAATTTCCTCCCAGCTTAATCCAACTGAGCCAGGTAGGAAGGGAGCCGACAAACTTCTCCCAAAATTTCCCTCCCCGCAGGAAAAAGCAGGGGTCAAAGGGAAACAAAAATAGGAGCAGGATCAAGTCTAATTAAAGGAGCGAGGAGAAGTGACAGCTACAAAAAGGCAGGGGCTATTTTCCTCCGGAGCAAAGGGTCGCTGGCACGGCTTTGCTGAGCCCCAAAGCCCCAGAAGGCAGCGAGAAAAAGAGCCTTTGTGAGAGGGATGGGAAGCATGGGAACCTGGGGGAGCTCAGAGGCATTACTGTACTTAGCACAAAGGAGAGGAACAATAGAGGGCAAGAGGAGATGGGGATGGGTCTTTTTCTGGGGAGGGTAAAGCGAGGCAGGCCCTGGGATAATCTTGGGATGGTGAAAAAATGGCCACGGAGGAAGGGGAAGGATTGGCCCAGGGAGCATTGGGAATGTGAGGTTAAAACTGGGGAATCCTAAATGAGGCGTGGGAATTCTCTGCTGGCGTTTCCCCAAGGTGAATGGCAAAGTGGGGATCTCCTGAGAGAGTCCTGCAAGGTGGCATCAGAAAAGAGGGATGAGAGGCTGGGAAATGCAAGGGATTCTCGGGAGGAATTATCCCAAGCAGCCCTTAGAGGAATAGGCTCTGTTCGAACGAGGCAGGGCACAAAATAAACACATTAAAGCACAGGTTAGTGATCCCGGGAAGCCTCAGCTCTGCCTCTCACCCAGGGGCTGCACAAAATGCTGAGGAATTCCCTGGAGCTCTGCAGAATTCCCAGGAACCAGCAGCCACCAGGAATTCCCTGTGACCGCTCCCATCTCCCATTGCCACAGGAGACTCACCCACCCCAAACTCAGGTGTGTCCTGAACTCAGGGCTTTCCTTCAGAGCTGTTTCAGCTGAAATTCAGTCGTCCCCTGACCTGACTTGGGCACCCAAATCCAGAATTCATCCCTGGAGCTTTGCAGCTTCTGACCAGTCCACAGCCCTGCCCAACTTCTGCAATTATGGGATTATTGCCATCCCGGAATTATGGAACACCAAGGACCTCAAGGGTCATCTGGCCCAGCTTTTTTTTGGGATCATTTCTATCCCCAAAGAGCCTGAGGATCTATCAGGACATTTGCACAACTGAACAAACCCCACATTTCCATACAAGTAAGGAAAGGTAAAGGGTTTAGGGTGGACACAGAGCTCCCCGGAGGTGAGTGAGGTGTCAGGGAAAACAAGGAAGAGCTTTTCCAGCAGCTGCACCCCTGCCACGCACAGCTGGGGAGAAACCCAAGCCAAAAATCCATCCTTGACTCCTGACAGACATTCCCTCTCTCCCAAACCCATTTTTCCCCAAGGAACCCACGAACACCTCCTGCTGCCAATCCCCATCCTCCCTGGGACAGTTTGGGGTCACACTTTAGGGGCTGGGACAAGAATCCCTCCATCCCTCCAAGTCATTCCTCTGCCTGGGTTTGACTTTTGGGAATAAAGGAGGGAAGGAACATGCTCCCAGCAGCTGGAAAAGCACAGGCTGACACTTCCAACCCCCTGGGAAGGGGGAGAGGGCAGGGCTGGTGTTTTCACACCCAGGGAGGGGAAGGTAAATGAAATCAATCCCTGCAGCCAAGGACAGCCCAGCCCTGCTCATCGCAGGGATGAGGTGTGATCAGTGAGAGAAATGAGGGCAGAAAACATCCAGGAGCCTGGAGACGAGGCAGATGCTGAGTTATCGGTGTATTTGAGGAGGATTGATTTCTACATGGAGTATTTTGATATTCTCCTCATCGCTAAATAAGCAATTGATAAAGAACTCGGTGCTGGGGGAGAGCAGCAGCTTAAAAGTGATCTGTGGATATTTTCTGTGCCCTCATTTCTTGCTCAGAGGGAAGAGAGACTTTCCATAGCTGCAGGAAAACAAATTTTATCCTTAAAATGCAGAGAGGTCACAGAGATCCCTTCATTAGCATGCTGAGAGAGCAAGGAGAAGGGAGAAATCACCCTAGAAAATCCAACATCAGCTGCACCCAGGACTCAAACCCGGGAGAGTTTGGGAAGAACTCTGCCCTTTTCCAGGGCCATCCTGGCTCCTCCAGCCCATTCCTGCCAGGAACCAGCAGGACACGGATGCAGAAAAGATCCTGTTCCAAGCCCATCACTGCCATGCACAAATAATGGAATAATTTGATATAAACCCCAAATATTACAGACCAACTTCATCAAACAGGCATGACCAACCCGCCTGCACCAGCACTCCTTCCACTGCCATCCCTGGCTCACTAAAATGGGAAGGAAAGTGTGCAAAGCTCCCCCAAATCATATTTCTTGGGCCACTTTTGCCACTCAGCATCACAGAACCCTGCTCAGTTCCACAGCAGCTCACTCTCATCTCCCACATCTATTTTTAGCCCTTCCATTGACTAAAATTGAGTTTGGGCATTTTGCCACCACCAGAAAAATCATCAGCCTGACCCCACGAGTCCCCACAGGGGCAGGCCCCAAATCCCAGCCCGAGCTGGAGCAAAGACTGGGGCAGATCTCACTGCCCCAAATGCAAATGTTTCAGTTTAATCCATAAAACCTTCGCCCCAGCCCCAAAACTGGGGCAGCTGTGCTCCAGCAGCAGAGGCTGAGCTATTTGCAGGCTGGCAGGGATGGTGCTGAGTTTAGCAGCACGGCTGTTCATTATTTGGGATCCGTGTCCCCAGGGCAAGGAGGGCCCCGTGAGTCTGGCCAAGGCTCAGGGGAAGGGAGCAGCAGCAGAGAGCTCTGCTGGGCTCTCAGCTCCCCTGGGTGTGCAGAACAGCTTAACTCATGGGCTCACTGTGCCCCGGATTTATTGGAGTGGCTTTTGGAGTCCCTGCAACCCAAAGTTCTTTTTGGGTGTTTCCACATGAAACCAAGCTCCAGGTTTGGCTCTGGTTCTGATTTCACAGGAAAGCTCTGGATGGGTTTGGTGTTGTCCCTCCCCTCTGCCATGAGAAATCCCACGGCGTTTTCCTACCCCAAATCCCAACCAGGACTGTAAAACGCTGGAAAAACTCCCAACCCTTCCAGGCCTGCGGGCAGCCGAGGCAGAAAGTCAAGAGCAGCAGCAGGAAGAGATGAAGGGAAGTTTTGTAATTTGGGAGGGATGATGCCGTGCTGCTTCCCTGCCCAAATTCCCAAAGTCAACAGAGCCTGGATCCACCCCCAGCTCCACGTAGACGGAGGAGCAGCGCTGCAAGAGCAAAGCCATGGCCAAGCAGCCAAAAAAATCCCATTTCTGCCCAGCCCCAGGGCCTGGGCCAGGACAAAACTCAGCCTCAGTGCCAGAGGGTCAGAGCAAAGCCCAGCCCATGCACAGGGATGAGTTTCACGGAGTCCCAGAGGTTGGAAAAGACCTTAAGGACCATGGAGTCCAAGGCCTTGGGGCAGAATTCCCAGCACAGAGCACGGCTGCGTTGGGAATTTGGGGATGCAGGGCCACATTAGGATCCTGTGCAAGACTCTGGAGCATCCAGGCTTTGCTCTCCCATTTCACAGGGGTGAGAGGCTCATCCTCCTCAGCTTTTTGCTCCCAGGAAGCATTTCCCAGCCAGCCCCAGCTGTGGGAATGTCTGGGGTTGGAGAAGTTGTCCCTGCTCCCTCCAGCCTCACACACAGAGCCCCCACAGCTTCCTGATATAGCTCCTTAATGACAGAGCACTGGGAAAAAATGGATGTTTCCACAGCAGATATGGCCCTCATTGTTTTGCTTTCTGCATCCTGCAGGGATTCAGCACTCGGAGGGGGAAAAAGAGAAAAAAAACAGAGCTGGTTCGGGTCTGTTGGCTCCTCCTCCCATCCCAGCTCCTGAGGTCAGCAGGGAAAGCATCCAAGAGTTGCAGAAAAGACAGATTGTTTTAATTTAAACATTCGAGAGAGGCAGAGCGAGGGACTTTCTCCCCCCGAGCACGCAGGACGTGATAATGTGCCTCTCCCCATCCCCGCGTGCCCTGCAGAGAGAACATTCCTCAGCTTTCCGATAGGATCCAGAGGATAAATCTGCTTCCTCCCCCTGCCCTGGTGGCTCTCTGGGAGCACAGACAGGATTGGGGACCCTCGGGGACCTGCCGTGCCTGTCACACCGGGCAGGAATGGGGACAGCATCAGGATGGGCTTTGGATCCTTCAAGGAACCCACAGCTTTCCAAGGGGGGCACTGGGCAGTGTTGGAGGCATGGACAGCCTGGAGTTTTCCAGGGGAAACCCTCCCAAGGGCATTTCCAGGGGAAAACACTCCGAAGGGCATTTCCAGGGGAAACCTTCCAAAGGGCATTTCCAGGGAAAACCCTCCAAAGGGCATTTCCAGGGAAAACCCTCTGAAGGGCATTTCCAGGGGAAACCTTCCAAAGGGCAAATCCACGGAAAACCCTCCGAAGGGTATTTCCAGGGAAAACCCTCAAAAGGGCATTTCCAGGGCAAACTCTCCAAAGGGCAAATCCAGGGAAAACCTTCCAAAGGGCATTTCCAAGGGAAATCCTCCAAAGCGCATTTCCAGGGGAAACCTTCCAAAGGGCATTTCCAGGGAAAACGCTCCGGAGGGCAAATCCAGGGAAAACTCTCCAAAGGACATTTCCAGGGAAAACCCTCTGAAGGGCAAATCCAGGGAAAACTCTCCAAAGGACATTTCCAGGGGAAAACCCTCCGAAGGGCATTTCCAGGGAAAACCTTCCAAAGGGCATTTCCTGGGAAAATCCTCCGAAGGGCATTTCCAGGGAAAACCCTCTGAAGGGCAAATCCAGGGAAAACCTTCCAAAGGGCATTTCCAGGGGAAACACTCCGAAGGGCAAATCCAAGGGAAACTCTCCAAATGCATTTCCAGGGGAAACCTTCCAAAGAGCATTTCCAGGGAAAACCTTCCCAAGGGCAAATCCAGGGAAAACCCTCCCAAGGGCAAATCCAGGGATGCTCCTGCCCTGCCCCGAGGCTTCTCCCTCCCATGGAATCACAGCCTGGCAGCTCTGCTCCCACCATGCCCTGCCTGGCAGCAGCCAAACTCTCCCTCATCCCCTGCAGAAATCCCGAATTTCCACGGGATACCAGCACAAAGGTCACAATCCTGACATTTCACCCCACAAAGAGGCACAGCCCCCCCCCAAAATCAGCTCCAGCTCTCAGCCATCACCACTCCCAGCCCAAACCAGTCCACGATTCCTATTGCATCACCAGCAAACCAGGCCCAGTTCCCAGTCACTCGATATCCCCTGGAATTCGGGTGGAATTTTTGGCCACCTCGGATCAAAGCTCAACTGGCAAATTCATTTGCAAAGTTGTTTGTGGAAATTAGCTCCGATTAGAGGGACGAGGAAAAGGGTTGGCTCCGTTTGCTGCTGAAGGTAGATTTGGAATAAATCAGAATTCTGCAGCTTTAGCCCTTTTTCGGAGGAGTGTCTATTACACACCGGGAGAATGACTTCAGAACTGAAAAATCCAATGGCTAGAAATCAAAAATTTCAATATTCCTCTGTACTTTCAGCATTCAAATGCTGCCAAAATCCCAAAGGAGTGCTGGACAATGTGCAGGGCAGTCTGTGGCAGCACAATGTGATCCCAAATGCTGTGGGGCTCTTTCCTTGCCATGACAGGGAAAAGAAATGAGCCAAAACGCTGATAAGCTCCGAGGAGGGGTAAAAAGGAAAAAAAAAGGAAACCCACAGGTAGAGGAGAGGGTAAAGATGCTCCCCTCCATTAAAGAAGCATTAAAAACCCTGCAGTGGCTCCTGTGCCACCGCTGCGGCTGCTGCAGAGCAATTCCAGCAGCAATTAAAGGGAAAAGCCCTGGCCAGGTCCCCAGGCCTGCCACACGTGCAGCCCACGAGCCACGTTTCCCCTCCCAGGGCTCTGGCCCTGCTTCCCCAGCTGCCTGGGGCTTGTTGAGTCAGGCTCTGGGCAGGAAATGAAAAAAGCTTCATTTACAAATGGCCATTTGCACGGGGCCAGGCAGGCTCAGCTCCAGGTATGGCACTGCTCCAACCTTTCCCCACCATGGTGAGGGGCACAGTGGGACCCCACGGCTCAAAGTGCACCCATTTTCTCACCAGAATGGCAGGGACAGAATCCCACAATGGTTTAGGGTGGGAAGGACCTTAAAGCTCATCCCTGGTGTGGGCAGGGACACCTTCCACTGTCCCAGGGTGCTCCAAGCCCTGTCCAGCCTGGCCTTGGGCACTGCCAAGGATCCAGGGACAGCCACAGCTTCTCTGGGCAATCCATTCCAGGGCCTGCCCACCCTCACAGGGAGAATTCCTTCCCCAAATCCCATCCAACCCTTCCCTCTGGCAGTTTAAAGCCCTTCTCCCCTGTCCTTTCCCTACGCCTTTGTCCCAAGTCCCTCTCCAAAAACACTGCACCTCCACCCCACCCTCACTCCAAAAGCAGAGGAAAGACAATTCTGGCCGAGCATTAGGAATTTCCACATGGATTTGTAGGAACTGCTTTCTCCTGGGCACCAATGGCTGCACAACAAGCCGAGAACAAGAGCTCCCAACTCTCCCCACTCCAGCTGGGTTTTTCCCAAGACAGCAGCACAGAGCCAAACTTCTCCAGAGCATCACCCAGATTTTCCAGCCAGAACCACTGCAGCTCGTTCTGTCCCAAGAGAGCAGCACCAAGCCCAAATTCTCCAGAAAATCACCCGGTTTTTCCAGCCAGAACCACTGGAGCTCGTTCTGTCCCAGGACAGCAGCACTGAGCCCAAATTCTCCAGAGCATCACCCACATTTTCCAGCCAGAACCACTCCAGCTGGGTTTTTCCCAAGACAGCAGCACCAAGCCCAAATTCTCCAGAAAATCACCCAGATTTTCCAACCAGAACCACTGGAGCTCGTTCTGTCCCAAGAGAGCAGCACCGAGCCCAAATTCTCCAGAGCATCACCCGCATTTTCCAGCCAGAACCCACTACAGCTGGTTCTGTCCCAGGAGAGCAGCACAGAGCCCAACTTCTCCAGAAAATCACCCAGGTTTTCCAGCCAGAACAACTGCAGCTGGGTCTGTCCCAGGACAGCAGCACTGAGCCCAATTTCTCCAGAGCATCACCCAGATTTTCCAGCCCAATTTCTCCAGAGCATCACCCAGATTTTCCAGCCAGAACCACTGCAGCTCCTGCTTTTGGAGGTGCCTGAATTCCCCAGCAGATCCCAGCCAAGATTTCCCCCTGTAACTCCCCGCGAGCCCAGCGGAACGGAGCAGCCTGGCACCACTGAGACACCTCGCTTGGAAGGGCCTTTTTTCCATTCCTCCTGAGCAGAATGACACTTGTATTCACAGTGACTCATCTCCTTGACCTTTCCATTCACTTTTAATGGTGCGAGCTGGAAATAAGGGCACACAAACAATGCTTGCATTATTCAGCTGGTGAACTGCAGCCCTCGGAGCAGATCTCTCCCCTGCAGCAGACGAGAGCACACAGAAGGTATCTCGTTCCAGCACATCTAGGATGAACCCTTTCCAAAAAAAAAAAAAAAAAAATTAAAAAATCACACAAACTCGCTGCTTAATTCGTATTTGAGAGCTGAGTGAGCCCCACCAAAAATCGCTGTGCTCAACGCTGCAGGAGGACAAGAGATCCTGGGAAACTGGCAGTGTCATCTCCAGGAATTCGGCCGCAATGAATTCTTACTCCAGTATTGTCTTGGAAACAAAAAAGGGGGTGGAGGGAGGAGAAGAAGAGGAGGAGAGGCCAGCCAGGCTCACGAGCTCGGGCAGAGCACGGCTCTTTGCTGAATTTCCTTGCTCAGGCACAGAAAACACCAAATGTGGTCCCTGAAGCTGGCAGTGCCCGAGCAGGGACACACAGAGCCCTCGGTGACATCTCCTTTCCCAATCAGCTCCTCACAGTGAGCTGCAAACTCCCCTCCTGCAGAGGGGAGGGCAGAAAGGCAAGGAAAGAAAAGGGTTTGGTGAAAAGCTGGGCCAAGGAAAGGCTTTTTGCCTGATTTACTCTGCAGGAATGGACATGGCCCTGCTGCAGAGCTGGGCAGGGATGGCACACGGGGTCACCCCGAGCTGGCAGGGACGTTCTGATGTGTTTAGGTAAATATGGATTCACAATACATATATAATAAATATAATAAGTATATAAATATTATATATAAGGGTATAATATAATATAAATATATATATAAATATATATAAATATATATAAATATATAAAAAATCTATAAATATATAAATATATAAGTAAGGACATATATATTATATAAATATATAAATATAATAAAGTATATTTATAAATATATATGATATATAAATATATATAAATATATGTTATAAATCATATGTATAATAAACAAATTAAATTTATAAACATATATTATATATAAATAAATATATAAATATATAAATATATAAATATATAAATATATATAATATATAATATATATTATATATTATATATATAGATAATATGTATAATAAATAAATAATATGGATAAACATATTATATAAAAATATATACATATTATTTATAATGTGTATTTATAATAAAAAATAAATTTAATACTAAATAGCTATAATATCTACTAAAGGTAAGAGAATTCCAGAGTTCATCGAGCTGAAGAACAAGGTCCCCAAACATCCATCCCATCCCTCCCTGGGGAAACAGAGCCTCCTGCTCCTTTGGTGACACCCAGAGCAGAGCAGAGCTGGCTCTGAGCACAGCAAAATTAGGGTTTGGCCTTGAAGCTTTTCCCAGCAGCTCCAGAGCTGCAGCATCAGGCACTTCCCAGGAAATCCCAGCTCAGCCCAGGGCTGGACACACTCAGTGCATCCTCTGCTCCAAATTCCCCTTCTAGATCTAACCCAAAGCATTCTGAGAGCAGCCAATACAACAGCACAGTGGTCTTGATCAAATCTGTGAAAAACCTGCAGAAAACCTGCCCAGAGCCAAAGCCAAAATCCAAATCACCTCCAGGGTGTGCTGTGCGAGGCACTGGTGCTGCCCACAGGAGAAGAACACCATTCCAGGCAGGAAAAGCATTTTTAAAGCAAAAAAACCACAGCCACCTGAGGCACAGGGATGGGAAGAGCCTCCCAGAGCTCTTCAGGGCCTGAAAACACAGATTCCATTGGCACAGCAGGGTTAGTTGGTGTGAAAAGAACCCAAATTTGTGTTAAAACTCCACACAGGGATCCAGGATCGGCCCCCAGGACATGGGAAATGCAGGGATTTGCTGAGGGCTGGGAGAGAATCCACAGCAGAGCACTGATGGAGCTTTTCCACTCACTCAACCCCCAAATTATCCTTTTGCTCTCAGGCCTATTACACAAACTTGAAGAAAAACTCCAAGGTCGTGAATACATTAATACCATTTTCCTCCTTTAAAAAATGACATCTCATCATCGTGAAAGCTTCCAGATGATGTTAAGAATCCTCTTGGCTTGTGGAAAGAAAAAAAAAAAAAAAAAAGGGCCCAGACTTGGAGCAACCGACCTCAAAAATGCCTTTTGTGTAGTTCCTTCATTTATTTATTTTAGTTCCACAGATTTTCCAGACACGTCCACAGAGAAACCACGACATCATTTGGATGCTTCAGTCAGCGCTAGGCTGAATTTCAAGAGCCTTGGGACTTGCCAACAGTAACCAGTGGTTAATTAGACCACGTTGCCAACCCAATTTTTTCCATATAACATTAGATTTCAACAAAATGTTTCCATTCTTTCATGTCTCAACTCTTTTTTTTTTTTTTAATTTTTTGTTCTCCCCCCCTGGTTTTGCTCATTCTTCCCATCCTTGCTTTTGCTTTGTTTCACAAAGAGGTTGATTGTGTTTTTAAGGGAAACTTTCAGCCTGAAAACTCAGTCCTTATCACATTAGATTTAGTAGGGAGAGTGAAATATTTGATATACAGCAAGGAAGGGAAGAAACTTCTCCCAAGGAAGCCAGGAGGGCAAAGGAGAGCGAATTCTGGAATTCTGCGCCTGGATAAACTACAGCTGAGAGAATGGAAGGTAAAGGCAGCGCCAGGATGGGGAAAAAATTCTAATTAAAGGTCTGAAAGTTGGATTTTGCCACCTCGGTCAAATATTTGCACCCACAGAGCTGCAAAGTCAGGACACTGCGGGACTCTGCTGCTGCTCAGAGCACAAGAGCCAAACTCCTGCAGCCAAACTCATCCCTGGGACACAGGGGAGGCTCTGTCCACTCTGGAAAGCACAAAGCAGTGTCCACCTGAGGGTTGGCCTTCCAAAAATCCTCTCAAAACCTCCCCAGAAAGGCACTGTGCCCTTAGCAGGGAGTAAAACCTCCCAACACCTTCAGCCTGCCCTCCCTGACTGCTCTGGGCACTCTGAGAGGTCAGAGCCAGGGGGAAATCCTGAGTAAATTGAAATTAAAATTAAATTAAATGGGCACTGAGCAGTCCTGACCCAGAAGAACATCAGAAGTCCCCAAAGCTCAGCAGAAGCAGAGCTTGGAAGGAAGGAGGCACAGGAGATGCCTGTGGGCTGCTGATCCCAGGGGAATCCCATTTTTGGGAACAGTTTTGGGAACAGCACGCCAGGAGCAGCTCCTGCTGCTCATTCCAGCCAGCCTTGCCATACACCCAAGGGAATGGACACATTCCACACAAAGCAGAGCTAAAACCCAAGGATTTACGTGGATGGTGCAGCAGAGATGATCACCCTGAGCTCCAGGTGTGCCCATCCCCCTGACACTGATTTTCCTGTGGGATGATCCTGCAGGTCAAATCTGCCCCAATTCCAGCATCTGACTCCTCAAGGCTTCGGCATTCCCAAAATATCCTTCAATATCAGAGACCCCAAGCACAATCAGGGCTCTCCTAAACACATGATGAGAAGCCTACACTGGATAAAATCACGGAACAGAGGGGAAGAATTCTTCCTCCACATGAAAAAAAGCCTCAGGTGTGTTTTGGGGCTCATTCCTGATTTATTTCCCAGAGAATTCACACTTTAACCAGCACTTCCCATTTACCAAAACCAGGATGTTACAAAGGAATGTTTCCCCAGGGATCACCACCCATCCTCCACCACTGCCTCGGGAAGGGCATCCCCAGCACCCAGAGCCACAGGGAGCAGCTCCAGGATCAGGGCATGAGGAAAAAAGGGATTTCTGAAAGAATTAAAGGCCAGTGTGCTCTAAATCTCCAGCAGATAAACCCCTCGGAGGGAGCAGCAGTTTCCTGGAAAGCACTCCCAGATTATTCCTGAAGTCCAGACAAAACTCAGGTTGTGGAAAACACAGCTACAAATGGCACTCCACACCAGGCATGCTCCACTGCAATTCCTCTGCTCCCCAGCCTCTGCCTCATCTGAAAGACCAGATTGAACTCAGAGCAGGTGGGAGAAGGCAGATCCTGAATCCCTGGGACAGGCAGGGAATGGCTTTGGGGTGACAGGAAATGGGGACATCTCTGTGTCACTCAGTGCCTCTGGGACCGGGGCAAAAAGGAGAAAAGCTCCTTCAGAACAAAGCTGGGATTTGCTGTGGTTTAATTCACAGGGAGGTGCTCAGCAAAAGGGTGAACCCCATGGTCCTGGGGGTCTTTCCCAGCCTCAGGGATTCTGTGCTGGACAGCCTGTCCAGGGCAGCTGCTGCAGCCACACACGGGGACAGGAACCCCAATGAACCCCCTCAGGCAGCCCCAGGGGAATCAGGGTCCCATCCCCAGGGCAATCAGGGTCCCATTCCCAAAGAAATCAGGGTCCCATCCCCAGGGGAATCAGGGTCCCACCCCCAGGGAAATCAGGGTCCCATCCCCAGGGGAATCAGGGTCCCATCCCCAGGGAAATCAGGGTCCCATCCCCAGGGAAATCAGGGTCCTGTCCCCAAAGAAATCAGGGTCCCATCCCCAGGGAAATCAGGGTCCCATCCCCAGGGGAATCAGGGTCCCATCCCCAGGGAAATCAGGGTCCCATTCCCAGGGAAATCAGGGTCCCATCCCCATGGAAATCAGGGTCCCATCCCCAGGGGAATCAGGGTCCCACCCCCAGGGAGATCAGGGTCCCATCCCCAGGAAGATCAGGGTCCCATCCCCAGGGAAATCAGGGTCCCATCCCTATGGAAATCAGGGTCCCATCCCCAGGGAGATCAGGGTCCCATCCACTGGGGAGTCAGAGTCCCACCCACAGCTGCAGCAGCCAGGGGTGGGAGAGCAGATCCAGAGTCACCCCCAGCTCTGAGAGAGATCAGCCCAAGATCTCTGCCGCTCTCAGCTCAGGACACACACCCACCAGTGAGATTTACTCTGTTTCGGAAAGGAATGAACCTGAAAAATCCACAATCCCAAACCCTGAGGGGCAGGGACAGTCCCCATTTAAAACCAGGCTGCCCAAACCCTCTACAGTCCCTCCCTCCTAGGGCAGCCAATGTCTGTAAGCATTACAAGAAACACTAAAAGATGATTTTTTATTAAACTTGCCATTAAAAATGTGTTTTGGTCAAAGCCAGGTGAGTCCTCACTGCTGTTTCTCTCTGCACACCAAAAATCAGCAATTCCCCAGCAGGGTTTGCCTTAGAGCTACTCCAAAAAGATGAAATGGGATTGCTCCCATTCCCAAATTGAAGCTTTGGAGGGAGCTGACAGAATCAGCTCCTCACCACCAGCCTGGACTCAGCTCCCAGAGCCTCAGCTGCAGCCCAGGAGCTGAGCCCACCCCTCCGAGGGAATGGCCAGCGCTGAGTTTCCCTCCTGCCCCCAAAAAACAACACATGACCTCAGCAGAGGCCTCTGCTGTCCCCTGGCCAGGCCGTGTCCCACAGCTGGGTGCCTTTAACTCCCAAATTCCCATTCCAGCCCAGCAGGGCACTGAGCATCACCCAGGTTTTACAGGGGAAATCGGATCTGCCCTTCAATTCCAGACTTAGAAAGTCATATTTCTTCTTGTAAAACAATACCAACGCTTTGGATTGGTGAAGTATTACAAATATCCCACTTTGGCTGGATAAGGATTATTTTTTTAGCTCGTTTAGGTGACTGGGGAAGAGCCAAGCAACAGCTGGTAATGGGATACTGCACAATTTCCAGCATTTTTATTTTAAAGGCCATGCCATGGATCCTCATTACACTCTGCCCATAAAGGAAACTGCTGCATCCAAAAAGTTTCACCCAGAAACCCGATTCGCTTTTATTGGGATTTGTAAGAGCAGAGACGGCTTCCAGCTTTGTCTGTGGGTTAGCTTTTGGTGTGACATCATCTGTTCAAATATGGGAAAATGTGAGCTGGATGGGCAGTTCAGTTCGCGTTGCCTTTGACATTGTTATTTCCCTGTTTTTTTCTGGAAATCCTCTCTGCCAGGTGCCATCCCGCAGATTACAGACAAGATTTGCCTCTCCACGCAGAGAAACCAACTATCATGAAACTAAAACACAGCTCTGAGCTGAAATAAAACCAGAGACAACGTGGAAAAATTAAAAATAAAAGCCATAAAGAGCATTAGTCAATGCCATCGGCAGCCCCGCTCTGACTCCTCCCTCATCCAAATTATTTGATGTCCTATTAGGCGGCTCATTAGGAAAACTCAAAGCCTTTCACCACAAGAGTCATTCCTCAGAGCTGCACCATGGCCCCACAAAAGCTTCCAGCCATTCCTCTGCTGCACCAGCTGCCCCCAAAAGCTTTAAAAAGTTACCTGGTAACTTTAAAAAGGAGCTCAGGAGCTGTCTGAAGGATAAACACAGACAGGGAAATGCCTAAGGATGCTCTGGAAGCGTTAGAGCATCAGCACAGGCAAAAGGGAAAGGAAAAAATTTTTTTTTTTCCTTTGAAACAGAGAAAATTCAATTTTCAGCCAATACACAGTACCCGAGCAGCGGCCTGGCAGGGCAGCTCCTGAGGAGCCCGTGTCATTCCAGTGCTCTGCCAGCTGGAAAACAGCTCCAGCAGCCCAACTCCTCTGCAGGACAAACCCTGGGATCCCCCACCACCCTGAACCTTCCCTGCAGGGATGTCCGAGACCTTTTATTCATTGAGCAGCGCCCGCTTTTCCACCCTGCTCAGCCTCAATGGAAGCATTCCTCCAACGCCCACCTCTCCTTCCTTAAGGTCATCTGGAGAAGCCGGGAAGGACAAGAATTCTGTTTTACACTCAGGATCTCACTGCTGTTTGTGCTGGTGACGCTCAAACAACCCCACGCGCCCCAGTGCCAGCGGTGCCCGGGGAAAAAACCCCGGAGAACACGGAATTAGGAATTGGGAATTTGGAAAAAAACCCTGGAGAACACAGAATTAGGAGTTGGGAATTCAGAAAAAACTCCCGGAGAACACAGAATTAGGAGTTCGGAAAAACGTCCGGAGAGCACAGAATTAGGAGTTGGGAATTGGGAAAAACGCCTGGAGAACACAGAATTTGGAATTCAGAAAAACGCCCGGAGAGCACGGAATTCAGATTTGGGAATTCAGAAAAACGCCCAGAGAACACAGAATTAGGAGTTGGGAATTCGGAAGAACGCCCGGAGAACAAGGAATTAGGAGTCGGGAATTCGGAAAAAACGCCCGGAGAACACGGAATTCGGGCAGCAGAGCTGGATCCCAGACAGCCCAGCTCTTCAGGGCACTTCTCGGGTTCTCAGGTTACCCCGAAGAACTCGAGTTTAGCTTTTCAGATTTCAGGAGCTCAGCCCTGCCAGCGAATCCTGCTCCGCGGTCACTCTCCCCAATGCCAACGCAAACAGAGCTCGGAGCTCCGATGCCTCCAAGTGTCCGCGACAAAGTGGGAAAAAGCTCTGCAAACACCCAGGAAAGTTTTCCAGCAGCCCCACAAGTCCCCCCCCCCGAGCTGTGGCATTTCCCAGCCCACCCGGGGAAGGCAGACATTTGGGAAGCAGAGCTCTGGGAACAAACTGCACAAGCCCAAAGGGAAACAGGAGCGTGTTTAGTCCCTCTTCTGCACGATTACGGAAAAAGAAAAAAAAAAAATTGACATTCCAGTGGTTTTCTGTGCTGCTGCACATCTGGAACTTCAGAGCTTCCTCCTGCTCAGCAGCCCCAGTTTTGGGGAGAAACCCTGCGGATTTGGGTTGGTAAGGGGGCAAGAGAGCTTTGGGGTTCCGAGCAGCTCCAAAGCTTTTGTGTCCCGAGCTTTGATGTGCTGAGGGAGAGCAGATTCCTGCGGGACAAAAAACTTTCTTCTCCTCAAGGAGGAGGAACTACGCAAGCCCGGAGGTTTCCAGTTGACTAAATATACATTCACATATATATCCACAGCGATATATTAAGAACCAGAGGCTCCAGAAACTCATCCCCGACTTTTCCTCCGGAAAAAGCAGCCCGGCAAGAGGCAGCTCTTGCTCCAAGAAAGGCGAATAAAGAATTGTTTTAAGTTTTTTCCCCTTTTACGGGCCCCCTGACAAATGGCATTCAGAGACTCGGGCAGCTAAAGGAGGTTGGGTGGGTTTTGTTGGGTGGTTTTTCCTTCTTTTTTTTTTTCTTTTTTCCTTTTTTTGCTGGAATGCGCGGAGGAAGGAAAGCCCAGAGTTTTGCCCCGCCACCCCTCGCCCACTCCCCCACCCTCAGGACCCCTCCCCACCACCCCACAGCATCTCTGGGGGGCTCGGGGACCCCCCTTACCTGCCCGGCCGAGGGACAGGGCACCCAAGAGCAGCAGCGCGGCGGGCACCGAGCAGCTCCGTATCCAACTGCGCCTTTTCCAGCGCGTGTGCGTATCCATGCTCCCCAAAAAACGAGCCACCGGCTCGGGACAGCTCGAGGGGAAAGGGTGGAAAAAATAAAACCTATATCTACAAGCGCAGAGCAGGCGCTCAGCCCCCCCGGCAGCCCCCCCCGGGGAGCGGCCGCTTTATAAAGCCATGGGGCGGGCGGAGGGTGCGGGGGCTCGGCCGCGCTCAGCTCCGGCCCTGCCTGCTCCGGGGCTGCCGGAAAAGTTTGCCTTCTCTCCCCACACCGCCCTTTTTCCCCCCTTCTTTTAAACCCAAGGCAGGAGTTTGTCAATCTCGGAGCGGCGCAGCAAATCAGGGCCGGGCGGAGCGGCCCCCCCGAGCCGGCCCTGCCCCCGCCCCCGCGGCCACTTCCAACGGGATGTCCCGGCCCCCAAAAGCGCTTTTCCTCCCTTTTTCTACCCCTGCCAGAGCGGCACACGGAGTTTTTCCGCCTCTTCCCCCTCCCGTGTGCCCGCTCTGCCGTGCGGGATGGGGACAGCGGTGTCCGCTGGTGACAGAGGGGATGGATGGGGATGGGGCAGGAGGTTGGGGTGGGAGAGCAGGAATGGTTTTTAGAGCCAGGAGGAGCTCGGGCACTGAACAGGGAATGGGCACGGCCCCAAAGATCAGCGCTCAACCCCCTCCTGCACACGGTGGGATCCTTGGGGTGTCCTGGGCAAGGTCAGGATGGGACTCAGTCCCTGTGGGTCCCTTCCAGCTCAGGGTTATTCTGTGATTCTGTGACATAGGGTTTGCAGAGGTGTGGAAAATGCAAGGATTTGGCAAAAAAAAAAAAAAAAACCACATGCAAGGGGTAAAAGTGCAAAGAAGGAGGGGAAAGGGAAGGTGCTCCATTCCCGGGATAGCTGGGGGTCCGGGAAGGGAGGCAAGGGATGGAGAGCTGCTGGCCCTGCCCTGCACACCTGAGCGCTCCTGAGCACAGCCCCAGCCCCCGGGGCTCCTCCTCTCGCTGTCACTCGGTCCCCACCCTTGCCGCAGCGGTGATAAATCCCATGGGGAAACACCAATTTTAACTGTTCTGGTGTTGTATGGCAGCGACACCAGAACGGTGCTCAGGGTTGGAGCTGGGTCACCTTTAAGGTTCCTTCCTACCTAAGCCTTTCTCTGATTCTAAACCCCAAAACTCCCCCACTCTCACTCCTTTCCTACAACATCGCCATCCCTGCAGTCCCAGGACAGATCACACTGCAGGACTGGGTGGAACCAATGCTGCAGACCCCTCGACAAAACCAAAATCAGGTTATTTAGAGACCAGAGAGGGAAGAACAACAAAATCCAGCCCTTTCCCTTTAACCAATGCTCTGGAGACCCTTGCTGGTATCAACACTTGCTTTGTCAGTGCCACTAAAAACCTGAACATCACTGCTGGCATGGATGGTGTCACAGCCAGGTGACAATCACAAGTGACAATCACGGCTCCTTCAGTGCTGTTCATTCACAGAGCAGTGACTTCAGCTCCAGACCCACCCCTGGGCCACCTCAGAGCACCCCAGCCCTCGCCCCTCTCCCTGCACCTTGAGGCCCTCATCATCCACAGGGGAAAAATACATTTCCATGACCTGAATTCCCTCCTTGTGCCTACCCTGGAATCCAAATTCTTTGTCTGTGGGATGGGTCACCTGGCACTGAAGGACCTGAGCAGCCACCAGCCATCCTGTCCCATCCAGGGAGGACAGTGAAGGAGTTTGGGGTCACATCCTGGCCCTGATTTTGGCTGTCTGATGGAAGAACTCGGCAACACAGAGGTTTACAATGAGTTTGAGCCACAAATCTTTGTCCTGATGGAATGAGAGCCCCGTGGGTGGGGAATCGACACAAAACACCCCAAACCCTAAAAGGACAGGAGGCCAAACCCCAGATCAAGCAAAGGCAAAGGGGTGCTTCCAGTCCACCCCGGCTGGAGCCTGGTGAAGTTTTCCAAGGATTCCATGGAGAGGAGCTGCAGGAAATCCCTCCCTTTCCCTCTGAAGCTGCCGAGATGCCTTCCCCCTGCTCCCAGCCTCCCGTGGAACTGGAAAAGCTGCAGCCTGAGCCACACAGGAAGAGCTTCCCTGCTGAAAGAGCTTTTCAGCAGGCAGAGGTGAGAGGCAGATTGGCTGCGAGCCCCCGAGGAGGAGCAGCTCACACGTGCCACGGGGAGCTGGGGACGGTGCCAGTGGCACTCCCGGGCAGATCCCGCGGATGGAAACCCTTCCAGCTCTGCCTTTCATGAGGAACCAGGTGACTGCAGGCTGGCAGACGAATCACACCCTGCTCCATCTCCAGGAGGAGCCCCGAGGCGAAACCTTGCAGGGCAACACCTGCAGAACCTTGCAGGGTTGGAGCCCAGGATTGGCTCCCTCCATCCTCCCTCCTGCTCCAAAATATCCCAAAATTCCCAGCTGGGCCTTCCCACAGCTCCCACTGCCCCTGGGGAGCAGAGGAGCTGTTCCACACAGCAGCATGGAGATCCTTTCTCTCCCCCCTCCATATATCCATGAATATCTTGGGATATTCACGTGCAGACCATGAATATCCCAAGAATTTGAACATGGAATCGGGATGGTTAAAGGACCAGCAGGCCCTGTGGGCTGCAAATCCCCTTCCCTTGTCCTTTGGGGTTGGAACTTGATGATCTTTAAGGTCCCTTCCAACCCAAAACATTTTATAACCCTGCTGTTCTCAATAATCCCTTACTGTGACCCCAAATCCCTCAGTCCAGGATTTCCTTCCATGTCTGCTCAGCCTTGGGAGGCACTGCCACGAGTGGGGTCCCATTTCAGCCCCAAATTCCAGGATCCTGGCTCTTCCCATCCCAGACTTCCAGCCATACAAGCTGGAATTGTTTGGGAATGAGCCCCTGGTTTGTGTTGTCCAGCAGCAACTGAAAATCCCAAAGCCCTGGACACCGAAATTCCAGAAAATTCCCTGCCCTTCCAGAGGCACACAGCCCTGGGAATTGGGATCCCTAAAGCCCTGCAGACAAGGAGATAAAAGCAGCTCAGTGAACTCCCACACCACCCATTTCCCATGGGCTCCCAGCTCCAGATTCACAAATTTACTGAGAAATGTTATCAGAATAAGTAAAAATTTGATAAAGAAGGCCAAGGCCCATTTGGAATTAAATGTGGCCAAGGACAGCAAGAAGAGCTCTTCAAATACATCAGTAACAAAAGAAAAACTGAGGAAAATGTTCATCCAAGCACACCCAAAATCATCATTTATGGATTATTCTGCCCTGGTCTAACATCTGATTAAAGCATCTCAGGACATTCTGGTTGCATCATCCTCTACTTGTCCTTAAAAAGAAATTTAAAAATTTATCCAAACCTGGGCCTGGATCAGATGCAAAGCAACTTTGCTCCACAGCAGAGCCTGGCCCAGGGAGCTTTAGCTGAGCAGGAAGTCTGAGTTCCCCGTTGCTTCCCAGGTGATTTGGGAGCTTGCACAGACCTGTTCGCCCCTCCTCAACAACAGCAGAAACACAGAGCTCAGCCTGCGATGGCAAACTGGAAAATTCCAGCGGCCACGTGCCAGGTCTGGGGAGCCAAGTCCTGAGTGGGAGTGGGCCAGTGGGAGCTCCGGGAGGGCTCACTCGAGCTGGGCTGGCTGATGCCAACCCCAAATCCCTCCAGCAGCCACCCAGGGGCACCTCTGACCTGCCATGTGGTGGCACAGGGCCAAATTTCTTTAAGGAACAGCAATTTAGGGAAATGTTTTCATGCCTAAATGCATCTTGAGCCCAGCTGGCTGTTGTTTATAGGATGGGGGACATGTTTGTGGGATTTTAAATTAAAAAAGGCTTAAGAAATAGAGGTAATGTTAAAAAAAAATCATTTATGTGCTATGAAATCATCAGCAGCATTCAGCCAAAAGCCCCAAAAGGCCATTGTTGTGTAGTTTGGAAGGATTGGAGAATCAGGATGGCCCTGGGTGTTATTGATAAGCAGTTACACCCCATGGCCAGCTGGGGGGAAGAGGCTAAAATGAGGAATTAGAATTACCTGAGCTGTTGTATTAATATTTAGGACAGGCAGCTGCGCTCAGGAATGATTTCCAATACCCTTTCTACACATAGAAAACACAGAATTTTCCCCCACAACCTCGGTGTCAGCCTTTACACCTTGCACATTTATAAAAGAGTTGCATCTCCATCATTAACTCCATTCTTATCAATTGTTCTGTGCCCGAGCGAGATCCCAAATCACAATCCTGATTTATAATCTCACACCTGCCGGCCTGGAAAGAATTGATGTCAAATTCAGCTTTAAAAAAAAAAAGAGGATTCAGCCCTAATGAGCCGTTTTGGATTGAGAGACTTGGAAAACGAAACTCTCCGTTTATCCCCAGAGGAACTTTCACATCTGGTGTCCCAGAGCTGAGCGCTGCCCCAAACTCCGAGCTCTGTGTGGTCTGTAATTCGAACAAGGAGTTCAGTGAATTATCCAGGACTGCTCACACCCATCCCCACCCTGCCCGAGAGCTGCAGGGGCAGAAAATTCCCCTGAAAACCGAACAAGAGCCATCCCAAATGCACTTTTCTAGAAGGTGCTGGTGGGCAGCACATCAGCACTGATGGTGGAACACTGCAAGTTCTCAGGTGGAACAGATAATTAATGCCCTACTTAGACCCCAGGCTGGCTGGTGACATGATGAAAAGATTCAACAGGTACCTCCCAAACAGAAAAAAAAACCATAAAACTCCTGAAAAAGCTGAAATTTTCCCCCAGAAAGACAAATCCCGGCCCACAGAACTACAAACTCCCACTCCTCATTTTTTGGAGCACCTGATTTGGCTTTGCAGGCCAAAAAGCAGGAGCTGGGCAGGTCATTCTCCCCAATCCCAGGACATTCCCATCGGATTTTTTGCCATGAGGTGGCACCAGGACCAGCCCCATCCGTGGAAAGAGCAGGCAGCACAAGGTGGGGTTTGTTTTTGTGCATGTTTGGATGTTTCCCAGCCAGAGAGCTCTGTTCAAGAGAGGAAATTGCTTTATAAAGGGAACAGACTTTCCACTCCTCCTCTTTTTCCAGCCTTGTCGCCTCCTCTTCAGCTCCACATTAACGAGGCCAAGCCTGGGATGTGTCTGAGCCATCCCAAGGCGTGAAATGAGGATAAATTGCTTGTGGAGCCTGCTGAGGAGCCTGAACTCGGCTGACCTCTCCTTCCATTCCATATCCCATCCCATAGCCCATCCCCTTCCATCCCATATCCCATCCCATCCCAGTCCTATCCCATATCCCATATCCCATCCCCTTCCATCCCATATCCCATCCCCTTCCATCCCATATCCCATCCCATCCCAGTCCTATCCCATATCCCATATCCCATCCCCTTCCATCCCATATCCCATCCCCTTCCATCCCATATCCCATCCCATCCCAGTCCTATCCCATATCCCATCCCATATCCCACCCCATATCCCATCCCATATCCCATCCCATATCCCATCCCATATCCCATCCCATCCCCTATCCCGTCCCATATCCCATCCCATATCCCATCCCATCCCATATTCCATCTCATCCCGTATCCCATCCCCTTCCACCCCATATCCCATCCCATTTCCCATCCCATATCCCATCCTATATCTCATCCCATCCCATATCCCATCCCAATCCCATCCCATATCCCATCCCCTATCTCATATCCCATCCCATATCCCATCCCAGTCCCAATCCCATATCCCATCCCATCCCTCTCAGTGCCCACTGGGCTCAGGGATCGGTGCCCATCCCTGGGGTGATTTCCCCTCTCCCCAGGGCTCAGGCTAAAGGCAGAAATTCTGTCTGGGCTCCAGCAGATAATCCCAAAATGTTGTGTTACGCCAGGAGCTGTCGTTTCCCCTCTGATCCCTGCGAGGGTCAAGCGCTGGAGAAGTTCCTAAACTCTGCCTGACCCCACAAATTTTCATTTTCCAGCTCCTTCCATTTTCCATCATGATCATGGCTGAAGGTTAAAGGTGAGCCCAAAGCACAAATTTGCAGTCAGGTCCCAAATGGCCCAGAGCAGCTCCAGGGGTTCAGTTTGGACGCCTGATCCCAAAATTTTCCTCTACATCCCTGGGGTGTTCATTTTCATTGCTAAGAAATGTCACCAGAACAAGTAAAAATGAGACTAGGAAGGCCAAGGCTCATCTGGAATTAAATATGGCCAAGAGCAGCAAGAGGGGATCTTCAAATACATCAACAAGAAAATAAAAACCTAAGGACAATGTTCATGTCCAAGCACACCCAAAATCCTCATTATTTATGGATTATCCTGCCCAGGTCTAGCAACTGATTAAAGCATCCCAGGACATTCTGGTTGCATCATCCTCTAGTTGTCCTTAAAAAAAAAAAAATCAAATGAACTTAATTTCTACAGATTCCCCTTTAGCAAACAATTTTCATCCCCAGCTTCCCGTCTCTAATATGTCTTTCAATTAACCACGGCACACAATTTCCAAGCAGCTCTTTCCATTCCTAAATTTCGTGGCATTAGCCACCAAAAAAAAAAAAAGAAAAAAAAGAAAAAAGAAAAGGGCCCATTCTGTAAATTCCCCTTTGATTTCCCAAGATTACAGGTTCATTCCACCCAGAGCTTCTGGAGTGACAAACCCTTCATTTTGTTGTCCTTTCCTCTCGCTGGAGCAGCGGTTTGGGAATGATGAGGATTCAGGGAGCTGCGAGCACCACCCTGCCCTCAAAGGCACTCCAGACAAGAGGCCACAGTCTCACCGAGTCTGAGCTGCTTTCTAAAAAGGGAGGGGAAAAAAATGCTCTCCTTTTTGGGATGAATCACTCGAGGAATCCTGTCCAGCTCCGAGTGGGCTCTGCCCTGACTCATTTTCATTTCTCTCTGCAGTGTTTCCACCTTCAGACACATCACCTGAGTGCTCACAGGAGCTCATTCCCTGCTCTCCCCACGGAGTTTTGTGCTTTGGGGAGCTCTGGGAAGAGCCAGAGCAAGGTGTGGGATCAGTGGTGTTTTTACATGGGGACACAGTGCCCATCCACCCACATTTAGCCCCAAAACAGCACCTCAGGTCCCCCCGGACCCTGCTCCAGTCCCTCAGCCTCTCATTGCCGCTGGAATTCCATGATCCAGCACACATCTATCCATAATTCCGGATGGAATTCCATGATCCAGCACCCACATATATCCAAAATTCCAGCTGGAATTCCTTGATCCAGCACACACATATACATCATTTCAGCTGGAATTCCAGGATGCAGCACAAAAACATCCATAATTCCAGCTGGAATTCCAGGATCCAGCACCCACATATCCATCATTCCAGCTGGAATTCCAGGATCCAGCAAACATACAGCCATAATTCCAGCTGGAATTCCATGATCCAGCACCCACATATCCATCATTCCAGCTGGAATTCCAGGATCCAGCAAACATACAGCCATAATTCCAGCTGGAATTCCATGATCCAGCACACATATATCCATCATTCCAGCAGGAATTCCATGATCCAGCACACATATATCCATAATTCCAGCTGGAATTCCATGATCCAGCACCCACATATCCATCATTCCAGCTGGAATTCCATGATCCAGCACCCACATATCCATCATTCCAGCTGGAATTCCATGATCCAGCACACATCTATCCATCATTCCATCTGGAATTCCATGATCCAGCACCCACATATCCATCATTTCAGCTGGAATTCCAGCATACAGCACCCACATGTCCACTGAGGTCGTTCCCAGGTTCTGGTAACCTCTTGCTCAATTATTTTTTAAATCTAGACCTTGTTTTGTTCCCAGTTCCGTTCCAGACCCAACCAGCATCCTAAAGCCTCACCTCTACTTCTTTAAAACTTATTTTTGCATTTCTCTGAGAAGCCCAAGGAGGTTTGGCCACACGTCTTTAAGAGCAGCAGTGCAAATTCTCCACCAGCACTTCATATCCCTTTGAGTTCCTGATCCAGAGCTGGGACAGGGCAGGGACAGGGCTGGGACACTCAGCCTGCTCCTGCCCCTTCCCCAGGACCCAAACTGGGCGAAGTTCCCTCCCATACCTTCAAGTGTCAAAGGAAAGAACTTTTTGCTGAGTCCTTCACCTCTGAACACCACAAAACTCCAAATGCTGCTGGAGATTTGCTCTCCTTCCAACTCCATCCATATTCACACAGATAAATCAAAACCTGGGGTTACCCTGGACCTCTCCTAAATCCTCTGCTCCAGTCCTGACCCTCTGGGCCAGCAGAGCTCATTCCACCTCCCACCCCTGTGGCTCCCCATCTCTGGGTGCCTGTCACCTTTCCTTTACCTGTCCCACAGCTCGTTTTCCTCTGGCAAGGAAATTTCCCCATTTTCCTCCTCTTTCCGTGGCTGTGTGTTCATAAATCAGGAGGCCAGAGGGGTTCGTGTTTCACACAGGCCACGGGGCTCCCATGAATTAAGGTTTGTTTGAACTGGAGTATCTTTTTTAGCAAACCAAACAAACGCCTTGACCTGACTTGTGCTGCGGCAAAGCGAGGCCGGAGAGAGCTCCTGGCTGCAGCAGGAAGGTATTTTGTGAGAGAACTCGAGTCAAACAGCTTCTTGTGGCACTGCTGAGAGAATGGAAGGGCTGAGGAGACACCCTCAGCTCAGACGTTCTGCTGGGTCCAAATCTGAGCTTTCTGAGGGCTCTTTATACAATCCTGGCAGCTCTTGAATTGCCTCCTTGCACTTTAAGATGCTTTTCTTGGTGTCGTGTTTGGTCCCATTGAGTAGTTTTTCCTCCCTCATGGGTCCCTGCCTACAGCAGCAGAATTATATGGGATTTTTTATTGTATTTTAGCCAGCTAAGACACTCAGCTGATTTAATTTGGTTCCATCAGAGGCCACGAGGCTTCAGCCATTCCTGCTCACAGCACCTCTGCCCCATCCATTCCATTAAATGAAAAAGTCAGCTGTGAATCACCAAACACGACAGATTTCCCTGCCAGGGTGACATTAAACCCTCTTGCTAACTGGACTTTCTCTCTCCAGCATTCCAAGACGCACATAAAATCCAATCCCTTTCCAGAAACGCTTTTCCATTCAGACAGTTCACCCCCAGCTCCTGCAGAGCTCTCAGGACTCGAGATCATTGGAGTTCCATGAGTGGGGCTCAGCTCCTGCCATGCCCAACTCAAATCCACAAATTCTGTGTCTCTTTGCCTTCTGCACTCAGCTCTTCACTCCAGGGATATTTTAGCACACATCCCACTTTTTTTTTTTTCCTTTTTTCTATTTTTTTTTTTTTTTTTTTTAAGGAGCTGTGTATTTAAAAAGACAGACGAGGCTCGGGGCTGAAGGATCCAATTGACAAAGGTCACCAGCAAACATGACTAATCCATTATGCTGTTAAACAACTCAACATGCAGGGGTTAATCAATGCTAGCCCCAGGTCTAATCCCTCTTTCTGCTAAATAACTCACTGAAAACAAACTCTGCCTGCTAATGTCCCGCAAAGGAAGACAAATGCACGCGAGGCTCGGGGAGGGTTCAGTTTTCAGAGCTCTCAGCTCCTCCAAAGCCTGACTACTGTCAGCTTGGCCAGATGTTATTCCCATCCTTGTGAGGATGGGGATTAGGGGGAGGTTGGCTGGCATTTTTCCAGCCTCAAAAAAACCCCTCAGAGCACAGGATTCCTTCCCGACCTGGGCTGGGAGGGCTGTCCTGCACAGACAAAGCCATTCCCTATTCCCAGGGGGTTCCCTTCCATATTCCAGCCCCCCTATTTATAGCCCTGTGCTTTTCCAGGATGGTAATTTCACGCTGCTCATAAATCTCCCCCTGAAAAGTGGTATTTGTAGGTCAGCGAGGAGAGGAAGCCAGCGACCAAAAGTGCTGAACTTGTGCAGAAACTCAGCCACAGGCACTGAAATGCAATCAGGGCAATCAAAGGGCCTTGTGTTGTCTCTCCTGTTGGAAGGGACGCGTTTGTTCCGTGAGGAGGTTTTTTGGGATCTGGGAAGAGGGTGACAGCATTTGCTTACCCAGTGACGAGCTGCTGGCAGCGCCAAGTTTGGCCTGGCAGATCCCATCCCTGACATTATGGCACCTCCTGATTTTCCTTGCCTTTCCCACACCTCTGCGATGGCATTTTCCCCTCCAAAGGGAGCAGAGAACTCAGCAGAAGCTTTCCTTTGACAATTAAAGATTTTGGGAGGAGACTCACTCCGGTTTAGTCCCTCCAGTATTGGAAATACAAAAGCTAATTTGTCTTTAAGGTCTTTTTTTGGGGCAGCCTTGCAAAAGTCCTGCCCCTTGGAATAAACAACCTCACACAGAATTCCTGCAGGTGATTTTACCAGGCAGGGAGGGATTCCACGAGCAGGGATGGATTCTCTGGATGCCACATTTCCTTTTTCCCTGGCAATTTCCCTGGCATTTCCTTTTTCCCACACCAAAAACCAAGGAAATCCTCTGGGCTGTGCCCATCTTTGAATTTTTTACCCCCAGTGCTGCACCACTGCAGTGAAATGGCTTTTACTCCAAATTCCTCACTCTCACACATAAACAGCCTCTTTATACTTTGAAATTATGCTCAGTTCCTGAGGAAAAAAATGATTAAACCCAACCATTTTCTCCCATGCATTCGACTGCAAGGGCCCCTCAGCTTCCAAATAACTTCACTTTTCATCGTGACAGCTTCTCCTGCCTCTTCAGCACTAAGTGACTTGCAGGAGCTTTGCTGCTGCACTGAGCACCCAAAACACTCACTGCTTCCCTCATATGAATTATTTTACACACTGCTGGAAATTGCAAGGTCCACAGAGTGGCTCCGTGGGGAATTTGCACATTGCTCTGAGTGCTCCAGGACCATCTAAATCTGATACACCAGAGACATCCTTGAAAAATCGTGATTCCAAAGCTGAGTAAGTCTAAAAGAAAGCATTAAAACATAAAAAAAAAATTAAAAGTGAGGTCTCCTCTTAAAGACCCCATGCCTGATCTCTGCTTAGTCACATCCAAGCGTGACCACAGAACTCCCAGCCCCGGCAATTCCATTATCCCAGAACTTTTCTGACCTCATTGGGGTTTTTTATCCTCGCAAAAAGGCCCAGGAGCTGGGATTGGGATCTGAACAAGGCCAGCCATTCCTGGAAAGCCAGAGCTGTCCCTGCCCGCCGGCAGCCCCGTCCTGCTGCGCGCATTTCGGGGTTCGGCAGCAGCGCACGCATTTCCCATCCCCAGCACGGGGGATCCCATCCGGGATGGCGTGGGGAGCTGGGATCCCAGCTCCAGAGGGGTTTTTTGGGACAGAACCCCGGGGTCCAGCGGGATGGTGCTGCTCCCGTGCCCCCCACAATCCTAATTTCCTTCCCTCGCGCATCTGCTTTCCACATGGGCTGCCTCCTGCTCCATCCTGGGGATGTCAGAGGTGCTGGGGAGATCCCAGCTCCCCACACCATCCCGGATGGGATCCCCCCAGCATCTCTGACAGCCCCGGGATGGAGCAGGAGGCAGCCAATGTGGAAAGCAGAGGTGCGAGGGGAGGAAATTAGGATTGTAGGGGGGTACAGGATGGCAGCGCAGAGCCCGCGGGAGCAGCACCATCCCGCTGGACCCCGAGGTTCCATCCCAAAAAACCCCTCTGGGTCCCAAAAATCCCCTCTGGCAGGCACTTCCAGCCCTGGCCCACATCCTCTGCTCATTTTTCTCCACTCTGCAGGAAGCAGTCTCGCCTGGGAGATACCCAGAGACAGCAGCAGAGATCTTCCAGCGGCGGGATGTGCAGAATTCCCGCCTGGATTGGGAGCTGGCCACGGAAACCGAGGGAAAGAGCATTTCACTGAGTCACCACCGTGGGGGAGAAACCGAAAATATTTCCCAACTCTTCCACCGACTCTCAGTGAATCAGTCCCTGAGGATGAACAGCAGTTCCTGCGCTGCCTGCAAAAGTTCTTGTGAGAAAAGCCCTGAATTTGGGTATTTTGAGCTGCAGAAGTGATTCAGAGCGCAGATTTACACCTGGCCTCCCCCTCCCCAGGCAGGCAAGAGAAATGAGAAGTTTCCACAAGGTCTGGTCCCAGAGAAGCAGAGCTTGCCAACCCCAGAGGAAGCAAACATGTCAAAATCATTCTCAGACAGCTCTGAAAAATATCCTGCAAATCTTCCACCTGTGGCTTTTCCCTTGATCCAATCCAAGGCAGAATGGAGGGAAAAACTCAGAAATGTTTTTTTCTTTTTTTTTTTTCTTTTTTTTTTTTTTTCCCCCCAGGCACAGAGAGCTGCGGTTTAATTCAGTGCTAATTTTGGGGTACAGGAGTTGAACTGAAATTGCTCAGTCCCATCCCACAAAGTTTTGGGATTTTTGGCACATTTTGCGGAGCTGAGCTGTGTTTTAGTGCGAGGAACATCCCAGATGTGCTTTCCCAATAAAGCTTTCCCAACATGCTGGGCCTCCCCAGCACCTGCATTTTTGCATCCCCAAATGGATAACTAAATACCTCCGAATCTCTGCATTCCTCAGGTCTGGAGTTAAAGCTTGGATTGAGCAAATTCCTCTCCCAGGTTGGAAACACATTTCCCAAAACATCAGCCTGTGGTCCCCTGTAAAATCATTATCCCCCAGTGGAAATAAAGCCAAGCCCAGTGCTGCTCTGAACCCCAAATTCTGCCCTGCAGGAGATCCCATGCCCCAAGGGAACCTCTGGAATCCCAAAGCAGCTCCCCCAGCCCCAGCAGTGACTCAGTTTGCTCTTTTCTTCCTGTGATTCATTTTACCACACACACAGCACCCCTGGGACACGACAGAAATGCGGCTGGGGCTGTTTTATCTGCTGCCAGCCGCAGCATCTGATAAGGCAGATCCGTGTCTCCCTTATCACTTTCATGTCCTGAAGTCCCATGGATACGGCAGGATAATATTTTGTAATAAAGTGCTGCCTCCAGAGTCACTGAGCAGCTCTGTTCACCTCAATTTTCGGTTTTAATAACAGGGTTGAGAGCAACATTTGCTGCTTAAAATGTCCATTCAGTGGGACTGAAGCTGTTTCACCTGCAGATCCTCCCAAAACTGAATTTTGCTGGGAATTATGCAAACAGCACAGCAGAATCTGCATTTTCCACACCAGCAGCAGGGATAAAAACACACCCAGAATCAAGAGAAAGTTTGGGGTGAAGTCTGAGCCATTTGCACAAAGCCCCTGGGGCAGATCATTTCCAGAATTCCTCCCAGGAACTGTAGAAAATTGGTGTGCGATGAGAGCTGTGGCACTAAGAGAAAGCCCCAAAGAGAAGAAGGGTGAGCCTGGCGTCCCCCAAACGTTATCTCCAGGGGTTCTGCGTGGATGGGGAAGCTCTCCATGGCCATGGAGCACCTCAGCAGCCCAGAGGAGCCTCCCTCACCCATTTCCCAGCTGGAAAAGCTGTGCAAACACCTCTGGAGCCACCACGAGCCTCTCCTCACAATTCTGGAGCCACCACGAGCCTCTCCTCACACTTCTGGAGCCACCACGAGCCTCTCCTCACACTTCTGGAGCCACCACGAGCCTCTCCTCACAATTCTGGAGCCACCACGAGCCTCTCCTCACACTTCTGGAGCCACCACGAGCCTCTCCTCACACTTCTGGAACTATTACCAGCCTCTCCTCACACTTCTGGAGCCACCACAAGCCTCTCCCCACAGCTCTGCTCCCTCCAGGAGCTCTCCCATCCCTCCCTGCCCCAGGACCGACGGTCAGAGCCATTCCTGCTGCCCAGGAAAGCTCCCCCAATGCAGACAGAAGGTTTTCCTCCCTGTGCTGAAACCAAATGGCAATGACCAGAGTGGATCCAGCCCTGGCTGCCTCTGTCACACCATGCAGTTTGTATCATCATCATCATAATTTATTATTATTATTATTATTATTATTATTATTATTATTATTATTACTATTATTATCATCATCATTATTATTATCATTACTATTATTATTACTATTATTATTAATTATAATTGTTATTGTTATTTTTATTATTATATTATATATTATTACTCCACCAGGAGCTCTGCTGTTCCCCAAAGGCTCTGCTGGCACCAATAGCCCCGAGGAGGAGGAGGAGGAGGAGAAGAGTTGCTCTGTGCAGCATCACTGCCGTGAAAGCTCAGGAATAGGAGCAGGAGACAATCTGGGGCCTTTGCTAGAGGCTGGAGAGGCTGCAAACTCCAGATTTCCATAATTCCCTGAGCGTCCCTCCCCAGCAGCACTCGGGGGCTGTCACAAAGCCCTTCCTCAGAATTCATTCCTTCCCAAAAAGAGGAGAAATTTCTCCGGTGTCTGCCCTTCCCTTTCACAGTTTTTGGGGGGCCTTGGAGGGAACGATTCCCAAGCAGCAGCTCAGGACCACAAGAGGAACAAGAACCCAGCCAGGGCTGTGACAGACCCCAAAATAAATCAATCCTGTCCCCCTGGCACGGCTCTGCCTCGTGGCACTGCCACCAGCCCTTGCCATGAGCTGGAATGAGTCTGGAAAAATCCCCACACTCAGAGGTGAGAGACAAGACTTCTGCTGCACTTCAGGGGAAGGTGGAAAGACGAGGCGAGCGCCATAGAAAATGTTTTTCTGCGGAGCTTGTTCAAACCCCGCGTGAAAACTTGGAAATTTCAAATTCCATGGCTTCGGGAGAGGAGGCAGCACAGATGGGGATAAACAACGTCAATATTTCTGTTCTACAGCCACGCAAGAGCCAAACATGAGCATTTTCAGGATATTTAGGAAGGTTTGATTAAATTTTTTCCAAGGAAAAGAGCAGCACAGCACATCATCCTCCTCCAAAAGCTTTGCCACCTCCATCCAGAGGTTTGACAACAGTGACACCACACGAGATGGAGAGCCAGGGCCAGGCTCAATCCCACCCTCTGGAACACCCCCCATCTTCCCTGCCTTCCAAAACCATCCAAGATATTTGCATTTCTCACAGCACCGCTCGCTTTTGACGCAAGGAGAGAAAAAGGGAATTTTTTTTCCTTGCCAAACACATCCTGCAGCTCCGAGGCACCGTGATGAATCTAGCAGCCCTTGGAGATATCCCATGGAAAAAGCTGCAGCCCTCCAGGCTCTTGGACAAACCTTCCTTTTTCCCCTTGTTAGGGCCGGGATGGACACGGGGAACAGCTGGGATGTTGTTTTGCTTTTTAACAAGGGCAATCCATTTTTTCATGAAATGGGAAATTTATGAGCTGGTCAGCCTTAGGAATAGTTTTGTTCAGGGAGCCTCTGGGATCCAGAGGGGTCTCAGGAATGGAAAATCTGTCTTCCTCCAGGATCTATAGGCTGCAAGGAAAAACCCTTAACCCCTCAGGGACTGATGTTCCTCAAGTGGCACCAGGGACAGAAGTGAGATCCCAGCTGTGACCCCGAATATCCCAACCCCACCTTCCCACCACACTCCCCAGCTGGGATTTGCATTTCTTTTAGGCTTTTTTCCCCCCTAGCAACACGAGCCTGGGGTTCTGGGAATCCAAGCTGCAGCTCTGAGCCCCATTTCAGCTCGGAGGTTGTAAATCCGTGAGCAAAATCGCACCTAGGATGGGAAAAGCTGCCGTGCTTGGGATGCAGCAGAGCTTTCTGAGGCCATGGGAATGGGAAATGAGCTCCCTTATCCCTGCCTCGCTCCCTTCCCCTCAAAATAAAGGTCCCACAAAGCTTGGAGAAATAAATCCCACGCAAAAAACAGAATACCTGGCGTCAGCAGTGAGCTGCCAAGACACCAAGACAGAAACCAGCCTCCTCAGAAATCCCAGGGCAGGAAATTCATCCCAGGAGGTAACAGACGGAGCTTTTGCTACTGTAAATAGGCCTTTTCATTATTCTGGAGCATTCGGAGGCCAAAAGACTGTCCCAGCACGGTGGAAAGTGTAAGTCAGTGTCTCACTTCCCTGCAGAGGAGGAACATTCAGCAAGCAGGGCAGGACGGATGGGTTTATCCACCCAGGGAGCTGCCAGGGGCTGCTGCTCTCACTGCTGTCTGCCCGGGGAGGGAGGACACCCATCCCAAAATCCCCACACACAGCAAGAACGAGCTGCCAGGAGGGAACAGGGCTCCAGGACAGGTCTCTCTTTTAATTTTGCAAGTTGGGATGGGAGTTAGAAATGGTTTTTCCAAGCCCTGATAGTGCCTTGTTCCTTTATTTCCTAACTGGGGGGTCCCTGTGCCTCCTGCCTTGCAGCAGGGGATGGCACAGGGTTTGTCCCGGGCAGGAAATTAGTGTTCAAGACAGAAAATGCTGGTTTTGCCTTCATTGCCAGGCAGGGAGCCCTCCCCAGCAAATGAGGAGCTGCTCCCAGCATGTCCCAAACCCCCCCAGACAGAGGGATCACTTCCCAGAGGAGTTTCCTGAGAGTGTTCCCACCTTGAGCTCTTCCCAAAGACCTCAAGCACGAAAATCCTCTGCTGCCCTTCAGCAGGAGCCAGGGGAAGTGTCACCTGCTGTGTCCGTGTGTCCATCCTTCCTCCTGCTCAGCCCAGCCTGCCCCAGCAGCTCCCCAGGGACCAAAAGGGAAACTCCAACACATGGGCTCCTAATAAACCTTCCCCAATCCTGCAGAATTGGTGTGAACTGCACCCAACTGCTGCCTTCTGCCCCAGCATGGCCTTCCCAGGTGTTTCTGTAAACCTTTCCCTCCTGTCAATTATCCCATCCCGGATAATTCAGCCCAGAGTGACAGCTCAGGGAACTTTATGCTGCCATCCTGTCCCAGCTTTGCATTTTGAGGAATGTTCTGAGTGTTTCTGTGCCTTCCCAGGTCCCTGATCCAGCCCTCGGCCATTTCACTGTGCACCATTAAACCCCTTCCCCACCACAGCCCAAAAAATTCCCTTTGGGCACTCCCCTCGAGGCCCCTGCAAAGCCCTGAACGTCTTAGGGGGACAGGCACCACCAAAAATCCACGTTCAGCCGGAGGTTTGCACAGAGATCACCAAAGCAGGCCCCAGGCTGATGGCCACGATGATAAAATAAAATTACAGAATGGGCAATTTGCTGTTTCCAACTGTGGGATGTCCCCTGGCACGGGGATGAGGACCCAGGGATGTGCCTGGAGAGGATTTATTGATGTCCTGCCCTCGTGGACATCTGCCAGCACATGGGATGGTCATGTTTGTGTGGATCTGCTGCGTCCAGAGCCCTGTCCATGCTGTGCTGGGCTGGTTAACTCCTTGGCACAGGGAAAAAAGGGATTTATTTATGTACCCCCTGAGCTCTCTGCAGGCCCAGCCCCGGCACAAAGCAGGGACACCAAGATTTCAGCATTTTCCGGGGCTGCACTGAGCAAACCCCACTTTTAGGGGAGGAAGGGAGCACCCCACCATGCCCGCGATGCCTAAAAGAGAAGCCAAAACAAATGAGGAGTATAAAATGCGGACAAATTTATTCGAGGCCTTCAAGGTACATTCGGGCAGATGAACGTCCCCCTCAGGGACGACACCCAAAATGGACCCTGGGTCACGAGCCCTTCACCTTTTACAAGTTCTGTCCCATTAGCATATTGGCCTTAATTCTCCAATCGACCCTCAGGTGAGGATGTTCACCACCCCAGGCCTGCTCCCCCCAGCTCACAGTTGTTTCCATATTTTCAAGCCCTAAGGCAATGAATATGTCCTTGGATCTGTGTTCAGAGAGCCTTGTTTGGCCAAAGGTGCTGGGAACAGAGGATTTAGCACTTTGTAAGAAGCACAGAACTGCAGCAAGTTACAGGTGCATTAAGAGAAAAAACTAGAAATATTCAAAGGCATCACCCGGATCAGCTGTGCCATGCTGCAGGCAGGAAGAAGGAGGATTTTTTCCTGGAAAAATATCCTTGTTTTGTGCAAAAACATCCCTCAGCCCTTGCAGTTGCTCTGGCAAGTGCTGAGGGCAGGATTTGCTCTCTGGTGCCCAGCCCCTGCTGCCAGATGTGCTCACAGAGGAGCTGATGTTTGTTCTTGTTCTGCTCTGCCACGCTTGGAGCCGAACCCACAGCAGCACGATGTGTTATTGGTAATTCATTAATAAAATAAAATTTAAAAAATTTAAAAAAAAAAAAAAGAAGAAGGGAGAATAACTCTCCAGGGAGAGGTAGAAACTTAAATTTCGCAGCGAAAAGGCTTGGCTGCCCCAGCTGGAAATTCCTGGAGTGATGAACATGAGGTCATTCTGACGTAGGTGAGATGTGAAGGTGGAGCTTGTCCTGGGGAAGGGTTCAGGGCCTCCCTGGCACCTCGGGCTGAACCTGAGCCTTTGGGTCAAGGCTTTGGGTCTGGATTTCATCTCAGCTCTGCTCCATGTCCTTCCCATGACCTTTGTCAGGCACTTTGATTGCTCCAAGCCCAGCCTGTTCAGCTGAAAATGAGCAAATGGCTCTTTCCTACCACCCCTTATCTCCTTTGGCCAATTCCCATCAAATTTGGCTCCAGCAGCTCCCTCTGACCACACAAAACCCACGAGGAATCCCCAAATATCCCCTCGAGGATACGATCAGCTGCAGGTGAAGCATTGCCTTCCCTTGAGCAGCTCAGCTCGCTCAGCCCAGCAGGATCCTGTGTCTCTGGGGTGACAAAAAAATAACAACATTCCCTAAAAACATCCCCAGCCTGCAGCCTGGGCCAGTGGAGAGCTCAAGCTGGGCCTTGCCTGGAGCTTCCTCAGCAAAGACAGCATTTCCATGTCATGCTTTAGCAAGGAAATGCCATTCCTGCTCATTCCAATTTGGGAGCAGCTAAATAAGAAGTGACTCGAGTGAGGATAATCGCTGGCTGGCAAATAGAGGAGGCAGAGCTGTTCCAGCAGACAGTGCCTTCACAAATTGAGCCCTTCACGGTTATTAGATGATGATTTCGTGGGAAGTCCCCATTTTCAGCAGGGTTTGCTGTAAAACCTTGGGGAAAACTTCGCCAGGGGAAGTTCTAAACACACCTTGACTTCAAAGCGGGGCTGGGAGGTTCTGAGGAGGGACAGGGAGGTTCTGAGCAGGAATATTCCTGCCAGAAACCCCAGGGACAGGGACAGGGACAGGGACAGGGACAGGGACAGGGACAGGGACAGGGACAGGGACAGGGACAGGGACAGGGACAGGGACAGGGACAGGGAGGTTCTGAGCAGGAATGTTCCTCCCAGGAGCTCCAGGGGCAGGGAGGTTCTGAGCAGGGACAGGGACCTTCTGAGCAGGGACATTCCTGTCAGGACCTCCAGGGACAGGGACAGGGAGGTTCTGAGCAGGAATATTCCTGCCAGAAACCCCAGGGACAGGGACAGGGAGGTTCTGAGCAGGAATATTCCTGCCAGAAACCCCAGGGACAGGGAGGTTCTGAGCAGGGACAAGGAGGTTCCAAGCAGGAATATTCCTGCCAGGAGCTCCAGGGAGAGGGACAGGGACCTTCTGAGCAGGGACATTGCTGCCAGGAGCCCCAGGGACAGGGAGAGGGACAGGGACATTCTGAGCAGGGACATTCCTGCCAGGAGCTCCAGGGACATTGCTGCCAGGAGCCCCAGGGACAGGGACAGGGACAGGGACAGGGACAGGGACAGGGACAGGGACAGGGACAGGGACAGGGACAGGGACAGGGACAGGGACAGGGACAGGGACAGGGACAGGGAGGTTCTGAGCAGGGACAAGGAGGTTCTGAGCAGACCATTCCTGCCAGGAGCCCCAGGGATGGGAGGCAGAGCCCAAGCAGCATTTCAGGGCTGAGCAGACACCTCTGGAGACAGCTCCTGCTCCTGAGCTCTGATCTGTCCCTGTTTGGGAGGAGGGTGCAGCTGCCCCATCCAGGCTGCCACAGCGAGAGGAGATCCGATCCTCAGGGAAACAAAACCCAAAAAGCTCAGAAAATGGTGGGACCAGGCTCAGTTTTTGTCTCCTCTTGGCTTTTCGGAGCAGCCTGGCAGCTCTGCACAGCACCCAAACGGGAGATGAGAGCAGTGAGGACGTGGGATTCCTCACAGGTCCTGAGTGCCCTCCCTGGCAGCTCTCAGGTGAGCAGGAAATCCCAAATCCCATCCCTTTTGGGGATCCCTTTTGTGGCTGCAGAGCTGGCCTGGGGCTGGCATGGGCTGAGCAAAGCGCCCCAGACAGCGCTGGGTGAGGGAGGATCATTTTGGGAAGGATTTTTGTGCTGCGTTTTCCTTGTTCTGAAGGGAAAGAGCTGCCATGGATGAGATGTGACAGAGCAGCACGGGTTGTCCCAGTTTGGGGCACTGGGGAAGGGTTTTCTTCTTGGCCTGGAGGGATGGAAATGGAGAGGCAGCTCAGGCTGAGTCCCTGCAGAAAAGGGTGGGATTGGGGAATAAACCCCTGCCCAGGGTCTGTAGAGGTGGGGAAAGGTTGGATGCAGGAATTTCTGCAGGAATTTGGGTTTTGGGACTCCAACGTGGGGTCAGGGAGGATTTCCCTGTGCCAAGCACTCACAGTGAGATGCTGGCGAGGGAGGAACGATCCCTTTAACATTTTAACATTTCTTCAGGGTGTGGCACCCGGAGAACTCCTGCCGGCTTTTTGTGCACCCAAAAATCAATTATTTAGGGGAAATACCCATGTGCCAGGCCAGAGAGTGCCGGGGGCACACTCTGTGGCCACAAGAATTGATTTAGTGACCAAACAGAGAAGGGAAACGGGAGAAATCCCTACCCCGGGACAAACCCTGAGCACGGAATTCGCTCCCAGGTCTGTGGAGGAGGCAGACTCTCCTCTGAGTGGATTTCTCCTTCCTGTGGGATTCCTCTCCTGTGCCAACCAACCTTGAAACACGACTGAAGCAGAAGGGGCTGTTCCAGCCACCAGCCCTAAAAAAATCAGTGGCACCTAACTCACGTCTCCAGGAAGGTTTTTGGAGCCTTGGCATATGGAAGGGCTGTAAAAACTCATCTCCTGCTCTAAAACCCCTGTCAGTGCACCAGCTAATTGCCCATCAATATGCCAGGGTTTTATAGGGCAATTCCTCCTCCTGCACTCGGAGGAGCACCCTGTGGAAGGAGAAAATAGAAAAGAGGTTTTTTGTTGTTTTCCAGCTCGTTTGGAGCCTTTCCTGAGCTGGTGTTTGCTTGTTTTCCCCGTGTTTTTAAAGCCCCCCTTGGCCCAGGTGGCATCTCGGTACAATGTGGAGGAGAAATGTGGCTGCTCTGGGTCTGAGGAGCTGCTCTGTGTCTGAAGGAATCAGGGACACATGAAAAAAACTGCAACTGTGCTTCTTCAGAGAAAAAAAGATTTCTTTTTTATGTGCTCAAGTGCACCGGCGCGAGCAAGCAGTGCTAGATTCTGATCCTGATTAATAGTTGGCTGGAGATAATCTTCAGCTATTGGGGATTAGGGAAACAGTCCTGAAACATGGAAATGTTGGAAGGGAAAAACTGTCTGAGAGCCAAAAAATCTCCGGCACCAGGCTGGAAACAAAACAAAAAAGCAAAATTGATGTGGACAGAGCCTCAGCTCTGGAGCCTGGGGAGCTGTGGCACCCATGGGCTCGGGAGGGATGAGGCTGATGGAACCGGAGGCAGGGAAGATCCTGGGGTGTCTCCTCACGCTGCAGGAAGGTGGGGATTTGAAATTAATCTATTCACACTGAAAGTTTAAAAAAAAATCCACAGCAGTGTCCCCCACACCCCTGTGCTGATGGGGCTGCAGGAGAGGAGCCCAGGCTGCCTCCAGGTTATTTATTTATTTATTTATTATTATTATTTATTTTAACCTCCAGGTTATTCCAAATCCCACACAGATGCCTTTAAACATGCCAGAAAAAGCTGGGAGTGGGTTTGGTTAGCAGCATTCGTGGCCAGGACTCATTGATTTGGCCATGCAACAAAGGTTATCATGTTGGGAGCTGAACTGGGAGCGCTGGGAGCTGAACTGGGAGTGCTGGGAGCTGAATTGGGATCATTGGAATCTGAACTGGGAGCGCTGGGAGCTGAACTGGGGTCATCGGAATCTGAACTGGGATGATTGGAATCTGAACTGGGATCATTGAAGTCTGAACTGGGATCACTGGAATCTGAACTGGGACAAATGGAGCCTCTCGGTGTCGGAAGTGCTGCCAAAACCCCATGGAGAGCTGGTGCAGAGCCCCCAAACCCACAGGGAGCCCCTGTAGGACAGAGCTGCTGTGAGCAGCATCTCCTCCTGTCCAAATTCCAATTGTCCCAGCAGCTGTGGATGCTTTCTGTCCCTGGGGAATCACTTCCAAAGCTAAATTACCCTCCCTGCGAGGAGAGGAGGTCCCAATTTCCCCTTTTATCCTCTGTGCTCTCAGCGTGGAGCAGGAGGCGCTGGGCTGGGTCAGGCGCAGGGAGCATCACTGGGAAGGTGCACACAGCCAGGGCTCCTTTGATACCAAAATAAATCCCTGAGGAATATTTAGGAGCTTTGCTCAGGTCTCTGAGGGCAGGGCTGAGCTCGGCTGGTTGCATTCTCAGACAGAAATCACCTGAGAACCGCGTGGCTCTTCTCCACCGAGAATGTGGACAATGATTTCCCACTGGGAGAAAGGTGACCTTGGTGTAAATAAATCAAATAAATCACCCAGGGATGCGATTCTGCACAAAGAATTCCCTTTCCCATCTCAGGAATATCCTCACCAGGAATCAGGAGCAAGGCTGGTGTCCACAGCTGCACAGTTTCTGGAGAAATCCATCAGTTTGTCCATAAATCTCCTCGAAGATGCACAGACACCTAAACACATTTGTCTCACAAAACCTCGAAGTGCTCCGAGGGAAATTCCCTTATTTGTCTTTATTTCTGAAGGATGTCTGTTGTAAAGTTACAAATGATTGTTTCTCCATTTCATTAGTGTGTGTTTGATGATAGATAATAATCATCATTATGATTTAATACATTCATGGATTCAAGTTTTGAGAAGAGATCCCTTATAGATTATTTTTCTTCCGGAATTAAAGATATCTGCTTTATAAATGTCCTATAATAAACCAAGGACTGGATTTAATAGGAGAGTTTTTATGTATTTCTTAAAAATATTAGCCAATTATTGAAAAGGAAGGGGTCTGTACCTGCAGCCCAGCTAATCCCCAATAAATATTTATTTAATAATTTAGTGGAATATAAAAATAAATATTTATTTAATAACCTGGATTCATGGTGCAACACCCACCTTGCCCAGGACAGGAGGTTTTCCAGTGCTTGGAAAAGATCTGTTCTCCCCCATCAGAGAGGAGAAAGGGTCTGCTCTCCACATCCCAAATAAAGTGAGTTGCTCCATCAGGAGCTCAGGGACATCCCTATGGCTCTGGACCATGAGCATCCCTCTCAGCCCTTCCCCTTGGACTCCAGTGCAGTTCTGGGACCAAAATGGGCACTGGCTACTCCTTCTCCTCCCCAGCACCAGCACCCATGGATCCTTCACTCCCAAGTGCCATCCCCAGGGAATTCCTGGCCCTGGATATGCCAAACTCTGTAAAATAAACGAAGCAGCAGCACCGGTGCCAGGCAGAGGGGAGCAGGAGCTGGATGTGCCGGGGGTGGATCACCCCAATCCTCTCTTGAATATCCCTGACAGCCCCGAGCTCTGCACGTGCTGCTCATCCTTGGCTGATCCAGTCAAATACCCCACCTAGGCCAACCTCATTCCCGATTTTCCCCTCTCTGGTGTCACAGCTGAGGGGGGAGTCCCTGGGAGTGAAGATTCCAAGCCTTTGGATGGAGCAGGACTGGCCAGTGGGGTCCTGGCTCCTCTGAGCTGCTCAGCCCCACAGAGCAGAGCCAGGCCGTGGGTTTTTGGGAGTCACTCCCCACCCTGAGCCTGTGGAATAGGCTGTGCCCGAAATTCCTGCGGCGCACGCGGGTTTGTGTTGGCCTGTTCCACGTGAGCTGCGAGGGCCAAGGCAAACAAAAGCGGAGAAGTGATTCTAATTATTGGATGCATTAAAGGCACTGCCACTTCCAGGAAAAACACCAGAGGTGAGATGAGGCTTTTTCCTTTTGTGGGGCAGAGCACAGGGCTCGCATTTTCCCCAGCTCTGGCACAAAGCATCACTTGTGAGCTCTGCTGGGCGATGCAGAGGATAAAAGGCAGCAGCAGCAGCAGGGCTGAGGCACACGTGGGTGCTGTGTGCCTCCAGGAGAGGGGTGAGAGGTGGATTCATGGCAAACCCTCCGGATTGACAGAGGGAATGCTGCTGCTCCTGGATCTGCACAGCTCTGCCGCAGAGCTGCCCTTTCCTTGGGCATCGCCGAGCTCAGCCAAGCTGAGGGTGCCCCGAGAGATTTTACCTATGCCAGCCTCACCAGCCCCTGGTCCCAGAGGGGCTCCAGACCCTTCTTCCTGCTTTTCCTTGGGAGTTCTAGCAGGCTGATATATCTGTATCTATATCTATATCTGTATCTATATCTAATCTATATCTATATTGATATCTGTATCTATCTCTATCTCTATCTCTATCTATCTCTATCTCTATCTATCTATATCAATATATATCTATATCTATATCTATATCTATATCTATATCTGTCTATATATCTATATCTATATCTATATCTATATCTATATCTATATCTATTTCTATTTCTATTTCTGTATCTGTATCTATATCTATATTTATATCTATGTCTATATCTATATCTATATCTATTTTGATATCTGTATCTACATATCTATATCTGTATCTATATCTATATATATATTGATATCGATATCGATATCTGTATCTATCTATCTATATTTATATCTATATCTATACCTATATCTGTATCTGTATCTCTATCTATATCGATATCGATGTGGGTATTGATATCTATCTATGTCTATCTATCTATATATCTATACATATATATATCTATATCTATAACCACACCAGGATGCTCACCCCAGTGATTCCAGCACTGCCTGGAGCCCCCTCCCCATCCCAGACCGTGGATTCTCTGCAGAATTAATTCTGCAGCTCCGCCCTCGAGCCATGCCATGTTCGCAGCAGCCAGTGGCCGCTGGCAGGTGGGTGGCAGCTCCCCAGGACCTGCTGGCACTTTTTGGGCAGGTGTGAGGATGGAAAACTCTCCAAACCCAGCAGGTTCCTGCCTGCCCAGGGCTGGGCTGCTCCTCCCGAGGCTGTCAGAAGGCATTAGCGGCAGCGCTCAGCTCCTGCAGCGCCTCGCAGCATCCTCCTTCCAGCTCATTTGCATCTCCCAAGTGCAGCTCACGCCGCGGCAATTACTTAGCAAAAAAAGAGGACACTAATTAAAAGGCTCATTAATGGGGTTACTGCAGGAACCGCTTAAGCAGAGATCTCCCTTTGAGGCAGCGAGCGCAGAACAAATAGGGAAGTGGCCTGAGAGGGCTGAGGTTGTCCTTGGTCTGCCAGGAAGGGATTCCATGGCAGGGTTTGCCTGGTGAGGTTTGGGGTCCCCTGGGAGAGCTGGTGACCCCAGGAACAAAGCAGAGGTTGCTGAGAAATTCAATTACAGCTTCACGCAGATCCTCAGTGCTGCAATTTGAAATTTCAGCATCAAGTGCTCTAGGCTGGGGTAAATCCCACTGGTTTCAGTGGGGTTGATCCCACAGTCGTCAATCCAACCCCAGCTACTGCCAGGGGAGGGCAAAGATCACCCCAAAACCTGCTCTGAAAATGGGGGAGATGGGTGAAAACACCACCAAAACATCGAGCAGTTCAGGGAGGGGGAACGAGAAGGAAAAAGAAAAGTCCTCCACGAAGTTCTGCCGTGTTGAGGACAGTCCTGGTGGCACAGGGGAAAGCTGGGCATGGGCCAGACCCCAAGGATGATCCATCCCTGCAGGGATCTCAAAGGGCCGTGCGCTGAGCGAGGCGGCAGCAGGAGGAGGCTGGGAAGCGCTGTCAGGGACACAGCTGGCACCGTCCCCCGCAGGCTGACACATCCCATTTTCCACACAAAAGGGCCAGGATCCCCTGGCCAGACAGCGCTGCCTGCACGGAGCAGGGCGCAGAGGAGAAAATAGCCCCGAAGTTCAGGAGGAGGTCAAGTTTCTGGAGCTCTCTCTGGCATGGGCTGTCCAGCGGTGCCTCCGAGGGAGCCAGGAACATGTGCTGGAGCTTAAGTGGAGGAGACGAGCCCTAATCCTACCCCAACCTGCAGGATCACACGGATATCAAAGCACAGCCTCGCAAATGAGCTCTCTGCAGAGGTTTTTCCCTCCTCTTTAGGCCAACCATTCCTTGAAATTCCTCAGCCTGGTCACTGGGAAGTGCAGAAGAGGGAAAGGAATCAAGCTAGCATGGGAAGAGAGGAAACAAGGATTTCTGACCCTTCCCAGGCATGATTTGTCCTGTTAGCTTTGCTTGGTGCTGCTATTTTTATTTGCATGGCTTCAAATTGCTTTCTCATTCATGAAAAACATGTGCTCCCTGCTCGGTTCAGGGAGCAGGGGAAGTGGTGGGAGAAATCCATCAGCTCTCGATGCTCCCATCCCTGCTGACAGCAGAGCGGGAAAGATGAGGCTAAATCCCAGGGGAATTGGACAGGGAGATGGAAAGAGAAGGAGGAAATTTGGGATAGTGGGGATGGGGGAGAAACACCGGCAAGTTCCCCTGAGACAGGAGGATCTTCAGGGACAGCCTGATGTGGAACAGGAACCTTTAATTACAGAGGAATCGGGGCCTCATTTGGTGTTAATTCAGCCCCGGGAGCAGGAAAAGCACATCAGGAAAATGAGGGTGGCATTTTGACTCGTGCCCCGGAGGGATGCGCTGGGGACAGGGTTTGCTCCGGTGGCAGCAGCCAGGAGGGCTCTGGGTGTCCCTGGAGTGTTTGGTGGGGATTTGGGGAGGATTTGCTTTGTGCAAAATCAGGAAAGCCCTCCTCGAGACACTCCAATCCCCTCTGTGAAGATTGGGGTCTTTACAGGCAAAGTTTCCTCTGCACTTTGCACCTGCAGGATGTGCCCAACCTGAGTGTGTGAGGGAAAAACTCCAAAGGATTCAAAAAGGAACAGCTCACAGGGTCAGCAAGCTCTCTGCAGCAGGAGGGTGAGCTGCCGGAATCCAGAGTTCCTGGATCCAGAGATTCTGAATCTGGAGTTCCTGAATCCAGAGTTCCTGAATCCAGGGGTTCTGAATCCAGAGTTTCTGAATCCAGACTTTCTGAATCCAGCATTCCTGAATCCAGAGAATCTGAATCCAGAGTTCCTGGATCCAGAGGTTCTGAATCCAGGGGTTCTGAATCCAGAGTTCCTGAATCTGGAGTTCCTGAATCCAGAGATTCAGAATCTGGAGTTTCTGAATCCAGACTTTCTGAATCCAGAGTTCCTGAATCCAGACTTTCTGAATCCAGAGTTCCTGAATCCAGAGTTTCTGAATCTGGAGTTCCTGAATCCAGAGATTCTGAATCTGGAGTTCCTGAATCCAGAGTTCCTGAATCTGGAGTTCCTGAATCCAGAGTTCCTGAATCTGGAGTTCCTGAATCCAGAGGTCCTGCCTGCCCTGCTTCTCACACCAATGTGAGTGTGGAGTGGCATCCCAGGAACCCACACTGGTTTGGGTTGGAAGGAACCTTCAAGATCATCCATTCCCCCCCTGCCATGGGCAGGGACACCTCCCACTGCCCCAGGTTGCTCCAAGCCCTGCCCACCCGGGATTTTGGACACTTCCAGGGAAGAATTTCTTCCCAATATCCCACCTAACATCCCACCCAAGCCAGAGCAGACGTGAGATTCCCCAGCTGATGGAGGATAAACCCAAAGGAGGTGCAGGCAGGGCTGGCTCAGAGCTTTCCCTCTCTGTCCTGCTCAGGAGCTGCTGAGGAGGAGCTGCCAAGCCCTCAGCTGGTGGCACTCCGTGGGTGACACTGAGTCCCAGAGCCCTCCTGGAGACCTCCTTGGCTTCAGGGCACAGCTCCTGCAGCTCCCGTGCTGGGGAAAGCCCCACTGCAGCCCATCCCCGGGACTTTGAGGGACTTTGGGTCATGCCCGAAGCAAACTCTGGGAGCTGCACGAAGGGAATCAGACATGGAGAGTGGGACGTGGATTTTCAAACTTGGATCTCTCAGGGCACTCGGAGAAAAAAACACAAAGTTTGTGTTTCATTGCCTCTGCTTGACTCTTTCACCTCCGCACTTTATTGATTCACCAGGACTTTCTAAATGCATTTTAAAATGTTTATGTTTGCAGTACTTAGGTTTATTAAGGAAAGGCTTCTTTTTAATATTGGCCTTTTCTTTCTCCTTCAGCTGGCAAGCAGCTCCCAGAAGCTTGTGCTGATTCTGATCAGATGCCTCAGACTTTCCACGTAGGATGCCAAATTAACATCTCTGCCTGTAGAAATGGCTGGGGATAAACACATGTATATCTAGGAAAAACAAATGCTGAGGAAAGGATACACAGAGCTGCGTGTGCAATAAAAATGCCTCTCTCCTTCTCTCTTAGAGCCGTGCCAAAATGTGAGATGGGGAGCAGGAGGGGGGAAACGGGAGGGGAAGGATCCAGATCTTCCCTCAGTGCCCAAATCCAAGTGCCCACGGTGATGCCAAGGGGCTGGGAAAGGAGGAACCCTTCCGAGGGAAGGAGGAAAAAGTGGGATCAATAAACTGCATCTCCGTGAGGGCTGATACCAGGCTCCTGCTTTTCCAAGGTAATAAATCAGGGGAAAGCTCCCAGAGCAGTGGTTAAACCAGAGAGAATTGGCAGACAGCGCTCCCAACATCTGCTCCCTTTAAAAACATATGTCTGTGAAACACAAGCGCTGCTCAGGGCTCTCTGAAGGCCCTGGCTGCTCCCAGCTCGGGGAAGGGAGCTGGGAACGGCAGTGCAGGGTGGGATGGAGCCCACCCAGCCACACTGCACCTCCTTCCCATGGGGATGGTGCCGATGGAAAAGCCTCCGGGAGTTTGCCATGAGCTGCACCACGTGCCCAGGAGGAAAGGTGGAACAGAGGTGAGCGAGCACAGCGTGGGGAGATCTGTTTGTTCCTCCTCTTATGGTTCTCCAAGAGCCTTTAGTGCCTCTCTTGCCATCCACGTGCACCTCGTCCCCAACAAATCCTGCCTCCGATCTGGGGACTTTGGGCAAGCGAGGCAGCCTTGGCCCCAAATTGCCACTGAGTGCCATCCTCAAGGATGAAAATTTAGGAATTAGGCATGAGTCTAGAGCCCTCTCCTCCTCCTCCTCACAGACTGGTTCTGCTGGCCAGCCAGGATATGATCAAAGTGATGCACACTCAGGAAATGTTGCTCATCCAGAGCTTGGCACCTCCAAGGGAATATGTCATGGGAATGTGGAAGGCACAGGGAGGCTGAATCCGACCTTCAGGAGACAGAGCTCAGTGCAGACCTGTGAAGGCTGTCCCCTCGCTCAGCTCTCACGTCCTGCTGAGAGAAAACCTGCCTGATTTTAGAGAATTGCTCAGCCCAGAGCTTTCTCCCTCCGCTATCTCCATCCTCAAGGCACATCTGGCTCTGGTGACACCCCATTTGTGCTATCCCCCATCCCATAATGCCACCACAAATCCCCAAACATGTCCCTGGGACACTCCTCGCCGGGCTGCTCTCCACGAGCACCACGTCCCCGCCGTGTCCCCAGGGCTGGGTTCGTGGGTCGGTCACATGCAGATGAGGAGCTCGCAGTGTCCATGTGGCACCTCCTTCAAAGCCAGCCCCACGTCCCCTTCCCTAGGGAGCAGCAGATGGGCCAGGGCAGGGACAAATTCCAGAGCCGAGGTTGCCATCTGGGTCGTGTCCATCTGCAGCTGATGAAACACCAGGGCTGGACTCGAATTTTCCAATATCTCATAAATGTTTAACCGAGCTCTCCGCGCGGTGTTGTGCGTTTAATAAAGAGGTTTTTCTGGTGGTTGTGTTCTGTATTCAGAGCGATGCTTGCTCTGCTTCCAGTTACTCCGGATTTCTAGAGGCCATCCCCCAATTCCTGCTCGGGGAAGGAGGAGAAGATGGTCTGTAATTTTAATTGCTGTTTGAAATACCCGTGAAGGAAAGTGGGGTTTGTGTCTGGTTGGGAAGCCGAGCTGTTGGCAGATGTTTCCAAAAGCCTCATTATAAATGCAAACAAAACCGAGTTTTTGCACTCAGAAATTTGCCAGGGGATGCAGAAGAAAGCAATAAAACCCTGTTAGGTGATTCACGGGGCAGCCTCCCAGGAGACTGAAAAAATATATATTTACCATCTGGTGCAATCAGACGCCTTCCAAAATCATCCAAGCCTTCCCATTTTCCTCAGAAATATCCTCATGAGCAAGGGACAGAGGCATCCTTGGAGGCTGCCAGAGCAAGGCCAAATTGAGGACAAATTTGGAGGAACAAATCTCTCCTTTCCCCTCCATATTCTGTTTCTAATTTCCCCTAATCATGTACATGTTATTTTTAATTTCTCCTCTGTCGGGACTCAGCCTGTCATGAGGAGCAGGGGAATGTGGCAGGGAACGAGGGCTCAGTCTGGGCTGTGTTTTAGGGAAACCTGGTGGCTTTTGGAGTTTCTGGGGGAGAAATTTAGTCCATCCCTTTTGGGGCACAGCAAAGAATCCCAGAATAATTTGGGTTGGGAAGACCTTAAACCTCATCTTGTTCCACATCCTGCCATGGCAGGGACACCTTCCATTGTCCCAGGGTGCTCCAGCCTGGCCTTGGACACTTCCAGGGATGCAGGGACAGCCACAGCATCTCTGGGTACCTGTGCCAGGGCCTCCCACCCTCCCAGGAGAGAATTCCTTCCTGATATTCCCTCTAACCCTGCCCTCTGTCAGTTTAAAGCCATTAAGTTTCCTTCAGATCACCTGATTCTCAGGCTCTGCCATTTCCCTTTCCACAGAGCAGCGATAACTCATCAATAAATGCAAATATCTCCGTTTTGCAGAGCCAAAGCCGTGGTGTGAGCGATTCCTGGACACTCAGAGCCGCCGGGAGCAGCAGGGTGAGGGTGGCCCCAGCAGCAGCAGCAGCAGATGGTGTGCAGAGCAGATGTTCTGCACAGGAACGTGTCGGGGCCATCCCACCAGGAGCAGGCTCTGAGCAGGGCTGGGCTGATCCTGATTCGTGTGGACAGCACCTCCTTCTCCACAGGGAGAGCTCCCAGCGCCGCCGGTGCTGATCCGGGCTGGAGCAGGTGGGGCAGAGCTGCAGAGCCTGCGTGGAGGAATGTTCCTGCCAGGGAGCTCCAGGAGCACATTGTCTGCTGGGGCTCAGCAGGGACGAGTTTGGAGAGGGATGCTCACCTCAGGGCACCCCAGGAGTTCGGGGAGCTGTGGTTTCCTGCTCACTTCAGAGCATCCCACGAGTTGTAGGGAGCTGTGGTTTCTTGTTCACCTCAAAGCACCCCATGAGTTACAGGGAGCTGTGGTTTCCAGCTCAGAGCACCCCAGAAGTTACAGGAGCTGTGGTGTCCTGATCACCTCAGAGCATCCCAGAATTTATGGGGAGCTGTGGTTTCCTGCTCAGAGCACCCCAGGAGTTACAGGAGCTGTGGATTTCTGCTCATCTCAGAGCATTCCATGAGTTATGGGGAGCTGTGGTGTCCTGATCACCTCAGAGCACCCCAGAATTTATGGGGAGCTGTGATTTCCAGCTCAGAGCTCCCCAGAAGTTATGGGGAGCTGTGGTTTCCTGCTCAGAGCACCCCAGGAGTTACAGGAGCTGTGGATTCCTGCTTAGAGCATCCCAGGAGTTGCGGGGAGCTGTGGTGTCCTGATCACTTCAGAGCATCCCAGAATTTACAGGAGCTGTGGTTTCCCATTCACCTCAGAGCATTCTAGGAGTTGTGGGGAGCTGTGATTTCCTGCTCAGAGCACCCCAGGAGCTCGGGGAGCTGTGGCTTCCTGCTCACATCAGAGCATCCCAGAATTTACAGGAGCTGTGGTTTCCCGTTCACCTCAGAGCATCCCAGAATTTACAGGAGCTGTGGTTTCCCATTCACCTCAGAGCACCCCAGAATTCACAGGGAGCTGTGATTTCCTGCTCAGAGCACCCCAGGAGCTCGGGGAGCTGTGGTTTGCAGCCCCAGGGCCACGCTGGCTCTCCCACTGCCCTTATCAGTGATATCCCATCCCGATTGTCCCCTGTATCCCATTCCAGGCCCATCAGCATTCCAGGGATGCACAGCTACATATCATGCTGGGAAGCACAGAGCAGAGGACCCTGCTGCAGTGGCAGGGGAGGTGAGGGGACCTGGGGACAAAAGCCCTGTGGAGTCCCTCAGCTCCACACAGAGCCTTCTCCGAGCAGCCCCTGCACTTCCCAAGCACCCAGACAGCATTCCTCAGCCTCGAGGATGAAGGGAAGAGGCGTTTCCAGAGCTGTCTGCAGCCCAGATGCACTCAAGGGCTCTTCTTTCCAGGAGCTCCTTTGATCTCTGCCTGCAAACGGACGGAGCTTTATTATTATTATTATTATTATTATTATTTCTCTTTTTTTTTTTTTGTTTCAGTCTGTGTTGCCATCTCGGGGAGATGCACAAGATGTGGGACATTTGGTTATCATAAAATGATGGTTTCAATTAGCTGAGCCCCCCTGCCCCCTTTTCAGTCCCCTGGCCTGCCTGTCACAGATGTCATGATGGCATCTGGGGCACATGTTGGGATTCTGAAGCTGAAGAGGTTCTTGGGAGCCTCCTCTTTGCTCTCTGTTTTCATGGAAAACACTCTGGTTTGATATAGCCCAAATCAAAGTGTCACTCAGTCAAACACCTGACCCTTATGGATTCATTTTTTGTAGGCAGAAGCCAGAGGAGGTCACAAAAAATAGTGTTTTGCTTTTTTCCCCTTTTTCCTTTCATTTTCCATGGGTTCCACATCACAAAGGAGCTGGGAGATGGTGTGAGATGACTCCAAAAATGGGCAAAGAGTGAGAAATTGCAGCTGGCCATGCCATGCCATGCCATGCCCACATTCCCAGGGCAGCACGGAGCCCAGGGATGGAATTCAGGACCCCAGAACACCGGGATATGCTCCATGCCATCACCACCCAGGGTGTCCATCCCTGCAAAGCAGCTGCCTGCCTTTCTCCACTGGCTGTTTTTTCTTGCAGAATCCACTTCTTTTCCCCCTGCATCTCACTTGGCATTCAGGCACTCCCATTCCCTCTGAGCAAACACTCTGAGTTATCCACTAGGGCTGCTCCTGCAAGTGAAAGCCAAGCTGCTTTCACCATGTTTCTCCTCTCCCTTCCCTTCTCCATTCTTCTCCTCCACTGCAGAACAAGCTCAGGAGCTATAACTTGGATCCCAGACCCCTTTTGCAGAGATGGAGAGGCTGCAGATTCCTAGGGATGCACTTCTAGAGTTTCCCAGCCCCTTGGGGAAGAGGGGACACGTGGCAGGAAGGAGTGTGGATGAGAAGAATCCACTTTTTTTTTTTCCTGCAATTCCCTTGGCATTCAGGCACTCCTGTTCCCTCTGAGCAAACACCCCCAGCAGTTATCCACAAGGGCTGCTCCCTGTAAGTGAAGGCCATCAACCAACCTCCAGGTATTTCTCCTCTCCCTTCGCTTCTCCATTCTTTTCTTGCCCTGAAGAACAAGCCCAGGAGCTGGAACTTGGATCCCTGACCCCTTTTGCAGAGATGGAGAGGCCGCACATTCCTGGGGATGCACTTCCAGAGTTTCCCAACCCATTGGGGAGGAGGAGACGCGTGGCAGAAAGGAGTGTGCATGAGGAAAATCCACTTCTTTTTTTTTCCCAGTATTTCACGTGCCATTCAGGCACTCCTGTTCCCTCTGAGCAGACACCCCCAGCAGTTATCCACAAGGGCTGCCCCCTGCAAATGAAGGCCGAGCTGCCTTCACCATGTTTCTCCTCTCCCTTCCCCTCTCCATTCTTCTTCTCCACTGAAGAACAAGCCCAGGAGCTATAACTTGGATCCCAGACCCCTTTTGCAGAGATGGAGAGGCTGCACATTCCTGGGGATGCACTTCCAGAGTTTCCCAGCCCCTCGGGGAAGAGGGGACACGCGGCAGGAAGGAGTGTGGATGAGAAGAATCCACTTTTTTTTTCCCCCCTGCATTTCACTTGGCATTCATGCACTCCTGTTCCCTCTGAGCAAACACCCCCAGCAGTTATCCACAAGGGTTGCTCCTGCAAGTGAAGGCTGAGCAGCTCTGAACCAACCTCCAGGTATTTCTCCTCTCCCTTCGCTTCTCCATTCTTTTCTTGCCCTGAAGAACAAGCCCAGGAGCTGGAACTTGGATCCCAGACCCTTTTTGCAGAGATGGAGAGGCTGCAGGTCCCTGGGGATGCTCTTCCAGAGTTTCCCAACCCATTGGAGAGGAGGAGACGCGTGGCAGGAAGGAGTGTGCATGAGGAAAATCCACTTCTTTTTTTTTCCTAGTATTTCACGTGGCATTCAGGCACTCCTGTTCCCTCTGAGCAAACACTCCGAGTTATCCACAAGGGCTGCCCCCTGCAAGTGAAAGCCAAGCTGCCTTCACCATGTTTCTCCTCTTCCCTTCTCCATTCTTCTCCTCCACTGAAGAACAAGCCCAGGAGCTGGAACTTGGATCCCAGACCCCTTTTAGCAGAGATGGAGAGGCCGCACATCCCTGGGGATGCACTTCTAGAGTTTCCCAGCCCCTTGGGGAGGAGGGGACGCGTGGCAGGAAGGAGTGTGGATGAGCAGAGGAGGTTCCTCAGTTCCTGGTGGCTCTGCAGCACCTACGTGACGCAACCACCATTCCACAGGCACATTTTTAGACTGTGAGTCAGGTTTCATGGAAGTTTTGCAATCATCCCAGGAGCACGTTGGATTTACAGCTGCTTTCCACCAGAACGCAGGGAAGGAGCTCCAGCTCTGTTAGGAATCGCTGGAAATTATGCAGAGAGGGATTCTCACAACAAATTAAACTGGGAGGCCAATTCTCCTTGTCTGGGGAAACTGCACATTGTTTTTCCCTTGTTCCTTCAATCGAAGCTCCAGACTGGAATTAGCATTTAGAGTAAAATTGGAGGTATCTGGATCCAGGCCTAGATTTAACTCCAGCCGGCTCTGAATGCAAACTGGATTTGATGATATTTCTCTCTAAACACAGACGTGTGGCTCCGGCTCTAATTCCATTGGTTCACTCTGGATTTCTGGGGAAAAGCATCGATTAAAAGTCAAGTTTTGTGCCTGCAGTGGGAGAGCAAAGCACAGCAGAACCTCCTAGTCTCTGCCTGGATGTAAAAATTTTAATAAAATTTTAAGATGAAATAGAAACATGGCCCTAAAGTTACTGCCTTGTGACTCTAATTAAACACATCCTAATGAGCAATGAGCAGGCTTTGTGTAATTTGGTTTGTTGGACTACCTAGAAAATGATTCTGTCTCCTCTGAACCCTTGTTAAGGGTTGTTTTGGGGACAAAGAACCACCTGGGAAAGCTATGGATGCTGCAGGGCAGGGAAATAGGGATTAAAACTCTCCCATCTTCCAGCAGAACTGCTGGGGAGCTGCTCTGGGCACCAGCGAAGGTCCAGGCGGCACATCCCTGTCCAGGAAACCCCAACCCCTCTGGTCACGCCCTCATTTGTCCCCTCCTCTAGGGCAGCATCCACAACCCTGAGCCTCAGGGGTGCGGAAAAACGAATTCTGGAGATTTTGTGTTAATTAGAAAGTCTTAATTATGGTCTCCCTTTCCGCTCCTTGCAGGAAGGCAAAGGCACGGTGCTGACAGGAGCTGCTCCCTCTGGATAATTTAACTTTGGATATTTCTGTGTGCGTGGAAAACCTCACTGTAACTCCCAATTAACTCCTGAATTTGGCTTTTTTGGAAGGACTTTGTCCTGGAGACCAAGAACCTCCACACAAAAATAGGCAAAGCGGGGACTTGCTGAGTCTTCCCAGATAGGATGGGCTGGGACAGAGCCAGGAAATGAGAGGAAAATTCCAATTATTAAGGACAAGCTCGGAAATGGTGACCAAAACCAGGAGTTTAGGGCTGTGAGAAAGATTTCCCGGCCATGGGGAAAACTGGAGCTGGGCTGGTGGGAGAGGAGGAGCTGCAGCAGTGGCGAGGTCACGGCCACGGCTTTTGCTCCCGATCCGGCTTTTTTTGGGAGCGAGCCCGGGGTGGATGGGTGACTCAGCTCGGGGCTTTGATTCACTGCAGTTGTGTCTTTGTCACCGAGTGAGAACATCCAGAGATGGAACTGCAGTGGATGCACCCTGGGAGTGCTCCTGGAGGGGAGTTAGACCCGGGTCAGGCTCTCCTCCATTTCCCCAGTTTGTGCTCTGTGCTGGTTCCCATTTCCATTCATTATTCTTCCCTGCACTGAGGAAAAGCCACATCACCCAGGCAGACTATTTCCCCCAAAAATTGTATTTTTTTTAAAAATATATTTCTGTATTTTTGAATTTTTCTATTTTGGGAAGTACATTTCTGGTTTTGGGAAGTACATTTCTATTTTTGGGAAGTACATTTCTATTTTGGGGAATATATATATATATATATTCTAAAATATTTTCTTTGCAGTATTTTCATTTCAGACATGTAAAAAGAGTCATTTTCCATCAGTTTCACTGCTGAATCCCTAATTTCAGCAGTCTTCAGGGTGCTCTGGGCTGCTGGGGACAGAGATTGATTCCTGCCTGATGCAGTCAAGGAATCTTTTCCAAATTGTCTCCCACTGTAGATTTAGACACTGAATTTTCCTTTTGTAGGAAATAAACCACTCTGGTAGTTTCAGTCTCAATTAAGGTTGGATTCGAATATCAGTTTTATCAACCAGTGCTGATTTGGCTTTAGGAATTGTGGGAAAACAACCCAGCTTTGCTTGGAATCCTCCTCCTCAGCTGGAACACATCTGGACTTGAACAAAGGTTTGAGTCCAAACTTTAAAACATTGGTCCTTTCTTAACTAAAAATCCCAATGTAATAGAGCCAATATTTTCAATTATTATATATATTTGTCTGCTGCCTCTATAGAAACATAAATCTAGAGCTTGTTCCTAACAATTTGCTATTCCAAAACAACTTGGGGCTCTAATTTTTTTCCTTAAATTATGGAATTGAGGGTTCAATGCCCTTTTTTGAAGCGCTCAGATATTTTGGAACCAGGCTGGAAAAGCCTTGGGGAGGAAATGTCACCTATTTCAAGTGACAATTCCAACAAATGACAGCAGCCAGAAACCCCAATGCAATGTGTGTGTGTGCTGTGTTTAATCATCTCCACACACAGGATGTCCCAAGAATGTTTTCATAGCTGGAGAAATCCAAGGCTTTTTCTAGGAAATCATCTCCTCGAGGCACCACCGATATGAAAAAGCCCCAGAGGTTTTCTGACGTGGACTGCACCGAACCTGAAGGTTGGATAGAAATTAAAAATTGGGTTTTAACGGACCGGCGAAATCCAAAGCGACATCCAAGCTTTCCACGGCGGGAGAGGGAAACACCACATCCTTCAGAGGTGGAAGAGCAGCGAGGGATGACGTGTTTGGAGAAACATCCCCGAGCCTGGCTCCTTTCCAGCACATTACTCGCCGCGCAGGAATGGATTCCATCGCTTTTGGAAAATGTATGTCGGAACCCAGGGCTCCATATGTCCCGCGTCGTCGGCTCCGCGATGCGCGGCCGAGCGGGGCTGGGAATGCATCCCTCGCCTGTCCTGATGGCAGAAATATGGGGCAGACACAGATAAAAAGGGGTAAAAGGGCATTACTTCGGTATTTTAATAGGATCTTTTAAGGTAGAACACGCCGAGATGCACACACTCATGCAACGCATATGGACTTTGTAAATTAGCGTATTAATTAAAATTTGATGGACTTTGTAAATTAGCGTATTTACTTAAAATTTCTCAATGAGAAACGTAATAAATGCGCTAATTGTTTCCTTATTTTAATTACTCTTTTTAAATGAGGCTAGAGTCTATTTTATAAAGTATGCTTTAGAGAAAAAGTTTTACCTGAGGTTGAAGCCTCTAGTTTTGAGACAGTATAGAGCTCTTTGGCTTTTTGCTGTGAATGTTTGGGCTTTTTGGTTTGCAGAACCCTAAAACTAAGCTGGAATATCAAACTACAGAAATTACAAGCATGTAGGCTAAGGGTACAAAGAGCATATAAAGGGTATAAAAATAGGAAAAGGTTATAAAAATGTATAAAAGGTATAGAAAAGAAATGGCAAAAAATCATCTGCCTGGAGCTGAGCACCCCCAGCCCCCTCCTGCCTCTCTGGGCAGGGGGCACAGGCATTTTATCCCAAAATTTCCAGTGCAATGCCAACTGCTCTGCCTGTTAATGCCCGGCACTGCAAATGTGGGAATTGCTTTGTGCCCAGGGAAAACCTGCAGTTCATCAGCTTGGCCCTAACCCTGCTGCAATGGGATAACTCAGGCTATCCCAAACCAGGGGAAGAATTGCCAGTGGAGCACCCGAAATCGAGGAACACAAAGCCCGAGGGGAGCTGTGGATGCGCACAGCATTGGGTTCCTGCAGCCCCTGGACCTCAGGAATCTTGCCGTGAGGGTCCGAATTCCTTTTTCCCTGATGGTTAAATAACAGCCCCAAAACACAAGAGCCCCTCTGCCTCCGTGGCTCCTTTCCTTCATTGCCTGCAGGTAGCGGCGGGGTCAGCCCAGGCCGAGCGAGTGGTGCTGGTTAAGAGCTGGCAGGAGCCAGAGTGAGGCAGAGCCAGACCCCATTCCTGGTGGGAATGTGTCTGTCTGGGTCAGGGATGGGACCTGCTCACCCTGCCCTGCTCCAGGAAGCCTCAGCATGGAGTTATTCCTCTTTCTTCTCTCCTTTTGTTTCTCTTTATCCGTGCTGAGGAATGTCCAGACCTAGCAAAACAATCAGGTTTGTGTCTCTCCCAAATTCACCCATGGCCAAAAAAGCCCACGGGATGGATGTGTTGTGGGGAGAGGGGTGTCCCACCAGCCAGCCAGGTTTTCATCCCAAATCCTGGGGAATTTGGGCTCTATGATCACAGATGTCTTTTCCAACCTTAATAATTCTATGCTGTCGCTTCCTGCTATTAAACAAGAGCCTCATGTTGAGAAATCCCGGATGAAGTCAAGGAGATGCTGATCCAGGCAGGGAGATAAAAGTCCCTTCCACACTTACAACTCCTGGAGTTATCTGGGGCTGCTGCAGAGCTCGAAACAACTTCAAATAGATGGAATTACAGTCGCCTTTACAAGTTATTTTTCTGTTTCTTCACTGCAGAAATAAATCCCTTTGTTCTGTCAGATAAAAATGTGCCAGAAGAGACAGCCCTTAATACAAACTTGACGGCTGATTATTCCTTAAAATAAACAAAAAAGAGATGTTAGGAAAATAAATGGAGTTTTCTAAGGATAAATCTGAACCTCACGTGCATTTCAGGTGGCAGCTGAGGGTCGTGTCCCTTCAGGGCACAGTCTTTGCTTTGGGGGTCCCATTCAGTGGGAATGGGGGTGGATTGCTGACCCCCAGGACTGGATTTGGGCTCTGCTTTCCCAGCTGGAGCTTTGCTGCTGCAAGGGTGGACTAATCCTTAGCACAGAGCTGGGAATAGGTCGGGCTGTCTGCAGGAGCCTTTTGGCTGACGTGGCCAAAGGTCAGAGGTTGTGACATTAAAGCTGCCAGGAATTCTCCATCAGGGACTTCTTTTAGTTCTTTCTTGATTTCTCATCCCAAAGTAAAAATTCTGGCAGAAAATTTTGTCTTGTACTTCTGCTCTCTTTCCCTTTTCTCATCCTTTATTTTTTACCCTCATCACTGGAACAAAGAGCTCTTTCCATCAGGAAAAGAACAACGGAAAAATGACAGGGAGAGAAAAATGAAGGAAATTGTGTTTCTCCGCAATGCTGTGCTGGATCTGTGGCAGCAATTAAAGTCCCAATTCCCAAGGAACCTGTGACATGACGTGCCTGACTTTCCAGGGAATCTGAGTGCCAAATTCCCTCCAGATTCCTGAGGAAAGCACGGCCCAGGTGCCTGTGGAACAAGAAACAACCCTGAGCTTTCGCAGCTCTCCCGCCTTTCATTTCAGCAGCAGATCTGCTCAAGGGTTAAGAGAGCCTTTAACTTCTCTCAGCCGGATTGAGCCTCAATTTTCCATTTCATCTCCATCCCCAGAACTCCTATTGATGGCAATATCCTGTTCGGGGCTTTTCCTTCCTTTTGATGTTTGATTTTCTCCTGCTGGCTGCGTGCTCATACACGGAGGCTGATCAGAGCGGCTGACATTTATTTGAACAAGGGACGAGAGGGAATGGGATGTTTTGTCTCGCTCGACATGCCCTGCTCGGGGAGAGGAGGGAGCTGTCACCAGATTCCAGCCTGTCACGGCTGGAATACGCAATTCCTTGGCTGTTAATTGCAGGGAATGGATCCCGAGGGAGGAAGGGAAGCCGGGCTGAGGTGTGGGGAGGGCAGGGATGAAGGCTGGGCTGGGATGGAGGCCACGCTCTCATCCATCCAGTGGCAATTCCCAGCCCCTGAACACACTGGGACCAGCTGGGGCTGCTCCCGTGGCAGGGCGGTGACAGCTGCAGACTGCCACGTTTCTTGGCTGGCTCCCGAAATCCTCCTTCCCTCAAAACACCGGCGTGGGCACCGCACGTCCAGCTGAGCCTCGCAGCTGCTTCTGCTCCAAACGTTGTTTTGCTGCCCCTTGGATGAGGATGAGAGGTTGGGTTTGCTACGTGCTCTTCCTGCAGATCATTCCTGATAAATAAGGCCCTTTTCCCGTGGCGCAGGCAGAGCGAAATGCCATAAAAATACCTCACAAAATCAGTGTTGATGTTGGAGCACCTGAACGCCACGAGCTGCATCCAGGCAGAAAAAATTGGCTGTGAAAACCTTCCCAAATTTTTTCATATTTCTCGATACAGCTATCGCCAGCCCCAAGGTCTGGAATTCAAAAATCCGTGTCCAGATTTCCTTTGGCAGTGACTTCTCCAACTGAGGATGGGCTGACACAACTGGGGAATGAAGGCACGGACTGAAGTCTGAGGCAATTTGGCCTCTGCTCAGAATCCACAAGTTCAAGCCTTGTCTTTGCAAATAATTCCCACTGCAGAGGCTGCCCGGACTCCTTTCCTCTGGCTGGAGGGGAGGAAGGGCCAGGAAAGGCAATCCCAGGGGGTGCCAGGCTCACCCTGCACCCGGTGGGTTTTGGGTTTATTGCTGGAGGAGCCGACCCCACCTTCCCTGAGCTCAGAGTGATTTATTTAACACCGAGCACTGCTGTGGTTTTTGGGACAAACGCCGAGCGCAGGGAGCGCGGTGGTTTTCCGTGCCCTGCACCTCACCAGGAAAAAATGCAAACCCCACCAAGAACAACTGAAGTCTGCACTTTTCCCAATCCCCAGAGCGTTTTGCCTGGTGGCTGGAATGTTTCTGATGTGGCATTTCCTACCGTCCTGCCGGGCTGGGAGCTGCAGGAACGTGGCTCAGGAGCAGAGATGGTGACACTGGGCAGGCTCCATCCATGGGGGACATCCCCACCCAGTGCTTCACATTGTCCTTGGGACAGGAGGGGGACACACCCACAGCCCTGGAGGACAGATCTGTCACCTTCACGCTCTTGTTTTTATGAATTTTTTATAAATTACCAGGCTCATCGCTCAGTTCTAAACCTTTTCCTTGCTAAAATCACGCCCTACAATCAATAAGTCACGGTTTTGGGATTCCCCAGTGGGAAGTAATAATTAGATCACTGTGAGGACAGATGATTTTCTCTCTTGATCAGCAAAGAACACTCTGTCTGTCACAGAAGACATGAAGGAAAAGATGATGATCATAATTATAATAATAATATTAATAACAATTGGTAAGATAATAAATTGCTTTGCAAATCTGCCAGCCAGCAGGAAAGCATTTCCCTGGCCTCTTTCCATATTATAGGGTTTAATTAATACGATCTATGGACAAACATGTATTTTATTTCCAGAATGGGAGTTGTAATTTCCTGAGGCTTGGAAACCCAGATGGTTTTGAGTTTAGAATATATCAGGATTTGTTTTTAAAGAGCATTTCAGTAAAGGTTGGAGGGGGGTGTCTTTTATTTAGTTCAAAGTTTAATTTGTGTGCCTTCAGCTGAAGTTCAGAGCTTCCAATGGGAGCAGGAACAGGGAAGGGCTCAAATATGCAGACAGCCACAGGACAATAGCTGTGGGAAGCCTTGTCTGCCTTTGAAATGAGCTGTCATCCCCGGGACTGGGATGGTCCCGCGCTGGGAGAAGCCTTGGACGCTGCCAGGGGATGGGAGCAGCGATCGTGGCCCTGGAGAGGCAGACACAGCTCCCAAAATAACCCCAGCCTGTGGCCCAGGCTGCCCAGGCACCACTGGGAGGCTCCTGGGCTGCCTGGAATGATACCCTTGGGATGGAAGTTAGAGAGTGCCTGGCCTCACTCATCCCCAGGCAGGATAAAGAGCCATTTCTTCTTTTCCCTCTGCCTCGGAAGGGCTGGAATTGTGACTCACATCTGAAGGACATGAAGCCCTTCTCCACGGGTGTGGATGCGCTATTCTAAAAGTTTTTCTCTTCTTTCTCATAGGGAATAGAGATAAGCTGAATTCTTGTGCTTTTCTAATATTTTTTTCTTTTGGGTAGTGGATGCTGTAGGGCTCCAGCCAATCCTCTCAGGGGGTGGAAAACTGTCGACCAATAATTGTTTGACTATTAATGCATATATACAGAAAGTATTGTAAATAAATTTTGCTTTTTCGCCATCTTGCGTGTGCTGACTGCCTGATTACTACGAGATTCCACAACACACGGGCCCGTGGATGGAGGAATCATTAAGGACTTGAAGACATCTCAGGCACAGTAGTCAGCGCTCACTGAGTCATTGAATGTTGCTGAGCTCGGGATGAAAACCACTTTGCTCTCCCTCTCTCACCCTCTACCCCTTTTTCCCACCCGCTTTTGAAAAGTTGGGATTCTCATTAAGGTTTTCCAGTCCCGCTACCTCCACAGAGCTCAGGAAGCTTTATTCCAGATGTGCAGTGCCAGCCTCTTCCTGGGGCTGCTTCCGCACTCACAGGATGGAGCATTTCCCAAAAGGGAAGAGCCATTAAGGCCAGCTGAACAGAGGATTTGAAAAAGCACAGAATTCCTCATTTTTCTTCTTATCCTGTCATTTTTTAACTCTGCTGACCATGACAGCAATTGCAAATCATCTCCTCTACCAGGACCAAAAAGCCCTGATTTGCTTTTTTAAACCCTTTTAGGGATTAATATAGATTTAATTACATCTCAATTAGTGTCTCCTTTCCTTTTCCTTTGTGTAGCTCACCAGATCAGAAAGCCACCATTCCAAAAATTGCTTTTTGCAGTACTGAGCAACCCCCAGCAGCCCCTGCCTCACAGAATCAGGAGAAATCAATAGTGGCAGAAGCAATTTTGTACCCAAACACTCCAGCCCTTGCTTTTCTCTGCATCTCCTGTTTGTTCTTCGCGGAGCCCAGAGAGTTTCAGCAAGATTAACCCTGGAGATCCACCGCGTGGTTGAGAGGCCAATAATTGTGGAGTTTGTGACCAAACAAAGTGAGAGCTGCAGGAGCACTCCCGGGGATTGCCAGGGGATGGAAACTGCGGCCACAACTCGGGGTCTGCTCAACGACTTTAAATAAGAGGGCAATTAAGTGCCGTGATTTCCCAATCACGGCGAGTGCCAGGAGGAATTGCACTGGAGATGTGGCCTCAGAGTGTCCCCTAATCAAGGATTTTTTGTGCTGTCACAGCCACCTGGAGCACGGCTGATTGGGAGCCTGATGCTTTTCCAGAGGCAGAATAAATTGCTCTTAGGTTGAGGCTAAAAAACATGTCCTGCCAGGAGCAGCTCGAGGCCTGGCTGCAAATTGGGTTTATCCTTAGGATGGATGGGATTGGGACAAGCTGAGCTCTGAGCAGGAAGGCTCAGCTGCCACATGGAGTCCCCTGGGGCATCGTTCCTGTGGGACAGCCTTTCCCTTCAGAGGGTTTGGTGGATGCTGGGGAAAAACCTCCACAGGCAGCTGGAAGTTGTGGGCTCAGGACTGGGAATTTTTGGCAAGAAAGTTGGAAGGGTTTTCTCTGCAGGCACTGCAACCCCCAGCCTTCAAAGGTCAGGAGATGGCTCAAAATATCCCATTTAATATCAGTGTTGTCCCACCCTAAAAAGCTTCCAGCTCCCAACTCATTCTATAACTCAATTATTAGATTCCGCTTCTGCAGGTTTTCTGGTTTTTTTTTTTTGTTCTGGGATCCACCGGGGGCACCAGGAAAGCACCAAATATCCCAAGACTGCTGATAAATTGAGGAGTGATCATGAGAACTCCACCCATCAGAACCATCTGATCTGATTTTTGGAAAGTGATGTCAATCCCTCCATACCTTGGCCCTCTCAATTAGCACCTAAAAATACAGGAGGCCGTGGCTGTCTAGACAGATTTTAATCAAGAGCTCATTCTCCTCCCTCCTGCCATTTAGCATGGAAGCACCATGGCCAGGATCATCTTCCAAGAGCAGAGACCTCAGGGAATTGCAGGGAGGAGGCACCACCATATCATTATCGTGCCCCAAAGAGCCTGGATAAAAATACCCCACGGATCCACGCAGGCTCCGGTGCCCAGAGCCAGCAGCTCCAAGGGATTTGAATTCGGGATCAGCAATCAGAAAATCAGGATTGAATCCTGTGGTTTTCAATCTCTGTTTTATACCCCGTGGATGATTCCTGGTTGAGAGTTCAGCTCCCATCTTCTGGGGAATCATCTCAGAGTCCATTCCTTAATTCCACAATTCCAGAGGTGATTTTGGTGGCTGCTGTGTGACTGTCCATGCCCTGAGGCTGTCTCCTGCTCCCTCACAGGGAGAGAGGATGGAAAACAGCTCAATTCCTGCTCCTCTCTCCAGCCAAGGTCATCTTCCAGCAGCTCCAAGGGATTTGAATTCGGGATCAGCAACCAGCTGGAACCCTGTGGTTTTCAATCTCTGTTTTATACCCCGTGGATGATTTCTGGTTGAGAGTTCAGCTCCCATCTTCTGGGGAATCATCTCAGAGTCCATTGGATGGGGTGGGGCAGCCCAGGTGAAGGAGGTGGTGTGGTTTTGGGGTGGGAATGAGCAGCATGGAAAACATTGCCCAGAGACGCTGCCCCTGGAATTGCCCAAGGCCAGGCTGGACAGGGCCTGGAGCAGCCTGGGACAGTGGAAAACGTCCTTGCCCAGGACAGGGGTGGGACTGGATGAGCCTTAAGGTTCTTCCCAATGGAAACCATTCCACAATTCTTCAATTCCACAATTCCAGAGGTGATTTTGGTGGTTGTTGTGTGCGTGTCCATGCTCTGAGGCTGTCTCCTGCTCCCTCACAGTGTCACAGGGAGAGAGGATGGAAAGCAGCTCAATTCCTGCTCCTCTCTCCAGCCAAGGTCATCTTCTTTCTGCTCATGTTCAGCTCGGGAGCCTCAGACCATGAGCTCATTTGGCTTCTCGGAGCAGAGGCAGAAGCCAAAGAGAAAAAGGGAAAAAGAAAGAAAAAAAATACAGAGCAAACATCCCTGTTTTCCAAGGGCTGGGATGGCACCAGCCCTTCTTTCCATCCTTCCCTTGGCAATGAAATTCTGTATTTTCTGGGATCATTCCCTGCTCCGAATTTTCTGTGTGGCTGCAGGGGGACAGCAGTGAGGGGTTTTTAGTGTGATTTTTATTTACCAAATGCTCAATAAACCTAAAGCATTTCTGTGGACATAATAAAAAAATATTTTCACCTTTTAACATCAATCCCAGCTCCAGCTTTTCATTCCAAATGAAACAGGGGGGTGGAGAATTCTCCCAGGACAGGAAAACCAACTCTTTTCTGCTCCTTCTCCCAAAACCTGCTCAACACCTCGACATAAAGTCAATTTTCCGATAGAAAAATAAACCCTGGAAAAGCCATTGTGAGGAATGGCTCGAAGGTGTGTGTCTATAGATTTTTGAAGAACTGATAAGGGATATTTTTGGCCTCGCTGCAGGCCATCAGAACATGATAATTCACCAGATTTTGAGCACACAGGATGTTTAATTCTCTCCTGGGACAGCTGTGGTGAAAAACAGGGCTGAGAAAAAAGAATCAGCGATGATCCTGGTGCCAGCTGTGCCAAGGGAATCTCCCAGTGGACCCCTGGACTCAGCAGTGCCCTGCCAGCATCAGTTCTCTCTCTTTTGTCTCTTCTAGATGGGCAAAATATAAAATTAATGTGGGTCAGGGAAGGGAAAATGATGACACGCACCAAAACCAGCACTGTTTCTGTGCCCTGTTCACCTGGACCACAAAAAATATCATTTATTTCTTCCCCAAACCGGGGCACCTCCCCTCCTGTTTGCAAAGCTCTCCAACCCTCCATCTCCCCCCAGGAACTGAGCCTCTTGCCCAGAAGGGTTTCATTAACAAACAGCAGAATTCTCCTCAGTTCTGCAAATTCGGGAAAACATCAGGCTCTTGTGGGCTTCCCGTGGCTCTTTGTTGTAGGATCCTCGGAGAGCTAATGGCCATTCATGAGCTCCCAGTGTTGCAACACGATCCCTTTTTTTTTTCCCCAGGATGGTTTAAGAAAAAAAGGAGAAGAAAGGAAAAAAAAAAAATAAAGTCTTTTAGCAGAGACATTTCAGCAATTCCTTTAATGGGTATAGAAAGAGGACCAAAATCAAACAGCAATTAGCTGTTTAGCCTAAAAAATCCCCCAGGTGTGGAACGATTTCCGTGGCAATTACTGGCGACTTCTGGGCACACTTGGCTGGCACAATTCTTCAGGAGGGAGCAAATTCCTGCCCCTCCTCATTGCTGGGTTTTCCTCCTCCCTGAGGACTTCCATCCTCAGCGATGGCTTTGGCAGTGGCTGGAGCTGAGCAACACAAGAGGTGATGGCTGAAATGAGGGAGAAAACCAGGAAAAAAATAGAAAAATATTATTTTTTTATTTTTTATTTAAATAAAATATATTCTGTATGCAGTGCTGGGAGGGAAGGTAATTGAAAGCTCAAGGCAGCAGAGCTGGGAGCTTTGTGCCACCTTCATGTTCACACCTGGCTGGGGCTGAGGGATCTGAAGGACATTGAATTTTTCCTGGGAATGCCACCTCAGGCATGCCTACAACACAAATCCTCCAAGCAGCTGCACCAAAATTCAGGATTTCCCACCACGCAGGCGAGGCCAGGGCTGACCAGTCCTTCTTGCAAAGGCAGCAGAGCCAGCAGGAGTGGTGACAACTCCACTTGTCCCATGGAAATGGATTGTGGAGTCAGGTCAGGGCTCGTTCTCTCTCCAGAGCCAGCAGAGCAGAGCAGAGCTGATTCCTATTCCAACCAGCACCGCTGCTTAATCTTGACTTATGGGGGAAACATATGGAATGGATTGAAAAAAATATTGCAGTGCTCTGCGCAGCTCCTCGCTGCCTTTCCTCAGGAGCAGGGACAGGGAACATCTGGGATTCCTTAGCTCAGCCTGACTCGCTGGGCCACTGCTCTGTGCACCCTGCAGGGCTGGGGGAGTGTTTGGTTGGAATCAGCTCCTCCCCAGGGAATGAATGGGGTCTGCCCTCCTGAGCCATGGGGCTGCAGGTGGAGGAGATTGTGTCCAAAGCTTCCCAAGGCAGAGCAGAGCCCACAGGGCACAGGATCACTGGTTTGGGTTGGAGGGACCTCAGTGCTTGTCTCATGCCAGGAGCAGGGACACTGCCATCAGAAGCTCTGCCATCCCAGCCCACCCATCCCAGCCCACCCATCCCAGCCCACCCATCCCAGCCCACCCATCCCAGCCCACCCATCCCAGTCCATCCATCCCAGCCCACCCATCCCAGCCCACCCATCCCAGCCCACCCATCCCAGCCCATCCATCCCAGCCCATCCATCCCAGCCCATCCATCCCAGCCCATCCATCCCAGCCCACCCATCCCAGCCCATCCATCCCAGCCCACCCATCCCAGCCCATCCATCCCAGCCCATCCATCCCAGCCCACCCATCCCATCCCATCCCATCCCATCCCATCCCATCCCATCCCATCCCAGCCCATCCCATCCCAGCCCATCCACCCCAGGCTATCCATCCCAGCCCATCCATCCCAGCCCATCCATCCCAGCCCACCCATCCCAGCCCACCCATCCCAGCCCATCCCATCCCAGCCCACCCATCCCAGCCCATCCATCCCAGCCCACCCATCCCAGCCCATCCATCCCAGGCTATCCATCCCAGCCCACCCATCCCAGCCCACCCATCCCAGCCCATCCATCCCAGGCTATCCATCCCAGCCCATCCCATCCCAGCCCATCCATCCCAGCCCATCTGTTGCTCTGATTTTCTGATATTCGTGGAGATTCGCAGAAGCTCGCAGGGAAGTCAGGCAGGCAGCACACAAGATGGCGAAAAGAGGAACTTTATTTGCAAGAACTTCTTTATATATTCATTAATGATCTAATAATTATTGGTCGACAGTTTTTCCACCCCCTATAAAGATTGGTTACAACTCTAGAGTGTCCAGTACCAAAACGAAGAGATTAGAAAGCACAAGAATGCAACTTATCTCTATTCTCCATGAGAAAGAAGAGAAAGATTTTAAAACAGTGCAACTACAGCTATCCATCCCAGGCTATCCATCCCAGGCCATCCATCCCAGGCTGGACAGTGTCAAGCTCTCCAGTGACACCCACCCTTCTGAAAGCCTGATTTTAATGAGTGCAATTTTCTTTAAAAAAATAACAAAACCAATTTTTTTTTCTTTTTTTTCTTTTTTTTTTTTTTGTGCAGGGACAACCCCCCCCCCCCGTTGCAGAGCAGCGTGTCCTGACAACGCCCCACAGAATTCAGTGGGATTTCGGCGCTGGGGAAGGCTTGGCTCTGCTCAGCACAGGGCTGGAGCTTCCCTGGGGCCATCAGGGGAACCTCAGAGGGGCAGGAAATTTTTGGGTGCCCCATGCCCAGCCCAGCCACGGGGAATTCACCCTCTGGCAGCTGTTATCCACACCCAGCAGGCTCTGACTTGTCCCTCAGATCATCCAGGCTGCTGCAGGAGATCAGGAGCCCAGACCTGGATCCACCCTTTCTCCATGCCTGCCTCAGGGGGAAAGGAGGGCAGAGTCAGGGTCATTTGAGGACACTGTGGTTTCCAGGCACACCGAGAGCTGTAGGAGCTTCTCTGGGGCTCATTCCTGGAGCATTTGGGGCTGTCCCAGCTGGGACAAATCTTGGTGGCCCAAAGACCAGCCCTGAGCTTTGTCCTGGAGGATTTGTGGGGATCAGGGCTCAGCAGCACCAGCTCAGCTCCTCAGGGTCCCACAGGCAGGGGTGGGACCCTCTACCAGAGGCTTCACTGAGCCACAGAGAAAATCCACACTCCCCAGGAGCTGGGGAGGGGAAAAACCTCCCTGCCCATGCCAGCAGGGACACAAACCCCTCCATCAGTCCCTCCCACCAAGGTGCAGAGCTCAGCGCTCTCCCCTTTCCAGCCCAGAAGATTTACGACTCCAGCACGAAGTCTCACATTCCCTGAACTCACCCAACAGATCTTATGTCAACTGCATGTTCTTTCAGAGCCTGCTGTGTTTATTCAGCCCAGCCACTGGTTTATTCTCATTAAATATCTGTTTCAATCTGAGGCGAGTTCATTGCAGGTTCCACTGCTGAGCTTTAGGATAAAACCCCCACTTGACAGCTGAGTAAATGACACCAATCAAGAGCTGTGCTTGGCCTGGAACAGCTGAGAGATGGAGCAGAACCGAGCTAAAGCTGTTTTTATTTATGTATTTTGTTGGGTCTGCTCTGTGTGGACCCTGTGTCTTTTCTTTCCTGTGGCTTGAACCTGGGTATGGCGAAAAAGCCAACATTTCTTAATTCTAGCTGGGATTGCTGCTGGGAAAAATGTCTCGTTTACTTCTGAGGGCTCAGCGTGAGCTGCAGGACCCCTGGGATATTCCAAATGGAAAACATGTCTGTGCTGCCTCCCAAAAGGAGGGAGAACAAACTGCCAAGGCTGAAAGCTCTTTCATGGGACCCAGAAGGTTCCTCTGTGTGTGATGGATTCTCCTGCACAGGCATCACTCGATATTTTTCTGGCTTTTAAGTTAAGGAAGAAAAAAGAGCCTGGGCTCGATGCTGGGGAAGGATTTTCTGTCAGCTTTGTGGGGCTGCCTGAGGTCCCTCCTGAGAGGTAAATGACCACACTCGCTGTGCTCCATGTGCAGCAAAAGGAGAGAAAAAGACTTTGGGAGAGTTTGGACTCCTCCTTGTGAGCTCCACGAGGCTCTTTATTAGAGCTCTGTGGGTGTGGGTGTGTGTTCATTCGGGGTCTGAGCCAGCTGAGCTCGGTGGGAGTCCTTTCAAAGTCCTCTCCTCTGCCCCGAGCAGAGCCTGGATTGGGAATGCTCCTGGGGAAGGATTTGCTGGGAGGAATTTCTGTGCGAGGAGCAGCTTTTCAGGGCCTGTTGATAGAAAGGCATTACTGAAGTCATAAATAAGAGCATTGGCACTGGCAGGGTGAATGAAGTGAGGAGTACATTAGGAGCAGGGGTCATCCAGAGCCAAAACGCAGAGAAGAAAGGCTTTTAACTCCCAGAAAATGCTCTCAATCCTCCCAGAAACTTTGATTTACATCGCCTGGGCGGGCTGCTTGCAGCGTGATGTGGCAGGAGGGAGCAGAGGCTGTGTAAGCACTGATGTACTGAGGTTTTTTGGGGTTTTTTTTTGCACAGAGGGGTAAATATTGAAGGTCTGCAAGTTCTGGAGCAGTCAGGGAAGTCCCTGGTGGGGAAGGGCTGTGACAGCACCTCGGGGACAGAGCCCTTCTCTGAGTGCTCTCCTGGCCTTCCCCTCACGTCGGTGGTGCCAAAGCTTGAGTGGAACCATCTGATAAAAGCTGGAAGGCTATCAAAGATGGGATTTGAGCACAGTAATTCAGGCCTCAGCTGCAGGCCAGAACCACCATCTGCTCAACCTGCCCCAGCCTGGTCCTTCTCTGCTGGGTGAGGGCACAGCATCCCCGAGCTCCCCAGAGCAGCCCAAAAACCCAAAAACCCAAAAACCCAAAAGCCCAAAAGCCAAAAAACGAGGTTGTGCCCTCGTTCTGGGGAAAGATTCAGGATTTTTATGAATGCCAGGAGAGGAGGAGGAGCTCAGATTGTGTCCAGCTCGTGGAGATGGCAGAGCATGGTCAGGGCACCAGAAGGATCGGTTCACAGGGAAGAATTAGAGCTTGGAGCCACAGCTCGGCTCAGGGAGGTGGGCAAGGGGACAGAAATCAGCCTGAGAGGATTCCAACGGTGCGAGAGTGGAGAAGTGAGATGGAATACCTCAGGGTATTCCTGGGATGGGACTTGGAGGTGTGACTGAGAGCACAGGAATCGGAGAACTCCGCAGCGAGATCAGCCCCTGGCCCAGCCTCATATTGTTGCAATGAAAATCCAGAAAATAGGGGTTTTTAATTTAGCTAATTGCTTCTTTTTTTTTTTTGTTGAAGTGCCATTAAACATCACCTTTTTTTTTTTTTTGTTTTTTTCCAGCTGAATTTGGAACTTCCAGAACAATCACAGAGAGTCTTTGTACATCATCCCTCCGCACAGCATCACGAACTGTGCAGTTTTAGGAGCTTAAGGGTCCTCTGTCAGTAAAAGTAAATACAGATATTAAACCAGGGGATATGGAAAAATTACTGCTTTTTCCACAATAAATTGGCAGGGAGGCAGGATTCGTACTCTGAAAGATTTTAGTCTCCAACATGTGTGATTGTGGAATCTCATCTATTTTTCATCTTTGACTTCCCAAATCTCTGCTGGCGTAAAAAAGAACTCTCTGAGAAAGGCTACGCTTTATCTTAGCCCAGAGTCATTCCTTAAAAACCTCTGCATATTCTTACGTCATGCCCTGGGAAGCTGTCACTAATTAGGGACAGATGAATCAATCCAGATAAAATTAAATCCTGGTTCAACTTTTGCCCCAGTTTCTCCTTTCCTGCCTCTTGCAAGAGCCTGGAGTGCCTGACTTGTTCTCATGGCTTTGGTGGCTCTGCTTTGCCAGCTCAGGACTGGAATTTTTGGGAATAGAGGAATTGCTTTTTGTCCTATTAAAAAAAAAAAAAAAAAAAAAAAATTTAAAAAAAAAAAGCTGTGCTCATTTCAGCAAGGAAACCTCAGACTCAACAAGCCCCAAGGGGATGTGAATATAAACCAAAGCTTCACTTTGCTGGGGAAGGAAAAAAAAAAAAAAATCAATTTGCATTAATCAAAAACCTCTTAAGAGATTTCCAACGTGGTTTTTCCAGACTCAGGGAGCTTTGCAGGAAAGGATTGGGGTGTCTAATCCAACACATCTCCCGCTGATTTCCACCAGAGTTTCTCACCCGGAGGTTCCTTCATCAAACCCAATCACCTGTGGCACACCTGAGCGTGTGCCTGTGGAATGACATCCGAGGGGAAACTTGGCAGAAGTGTCAGCAGAAGTCCATTTAGAGCTGATTTATGTGCGAGTGGAAAATCAGCTCTGCAGCCTTGGGATGGACACCAGCAGCTTTTCCCTTGGCCAAGCTGAGCCCCCAGGCTTCCCGAAATCCACTCATCACCCAAAATCCAATCTCCTTGGGAGAGAGAAATTCTGCATTCCACAGACTTTCCTCACTCACTGCTGCGTTCAGGGAAGGCTTCCCTGAGCTGGATTTGCTCCTCCCTGAATAAATCCCTCCATAAAATAGCCACAGCTTTGGGACAGAAGGTTGAGGAGTTCTCCTGAACATCCAGCGCAGGTGACAGTCCCAGGGCAGATCACTTTCACAAGCTGCTTTCCAACACCTTCCTTTTCTAACAGGGAAAACTTGATCTTTTTCCCAGAAAAACATATGCAAATCTCATTTCTGAGTTGTCAGTTGGGTTTTTTTTTTTTGTTAAAATGTTTCATTTGCTGCGTCACCTCTCAGAGTGTTTGCAGGTTAGCTTTTTTCTGGGACAGAGAGAAGGGTTCAGGTGAAGAGCATTTCTCTCTTTATGCTTTGATGTACACGTGAGCCAAAGCTCGTGTGATGTTCACAACCAGGATTACTCAGAAAATCATAAAACTGAGATATTTCCGTGGCTGTTGGAGACAAGATTGGTGCCTCCAAACCTCTTTTGGGAGCCACCTTGCAAACACATGAAGAACAAACCACACGAGGGCTGATCCTCGCAGTGTTTGCAGCTTTCCAAGGGGAAATGGATCTGCTGGAGATGTGCAGGAGCCAGGGATGGTTTAGGGAACTTTCTATTTCTCGTGTTCGTGTGCTGGTTGGGTTCCGATTTCAGTGCTGGAGCTCTCCCTCCTCTCCAAAGGGGCTCTGCTTTTTGTGGGGAAAAAACCCTGCTTTTTGTAGGGAAAGCAAAGAGGCTTCAGCCTCCACAAGCTCCTGCCAAGTCACCAAAAAAATCTGTTTGAAGTGATTCATCCAAGGTGGAGGAGGGGATTGAGAGAAAGGGGGGAAATCAAGATAAGAAAACCCTTCTTGCAGGGATATTGCAATTATTTTGGGTTTAATTTATGAGCTCTCTGGCCTCTTTGCAGTGTGTTCATGTCGGGTTTGTCTGCGATGAACAGCCTGCCTTTCAACAAGGCCGGGAGGAGCTGCAGCTTGGGTCAGGCTGTGACAAATGTTTTCATTCTTGTGATGGCCTCAAAGCCCAGCAGAAAACACCCAATCCCCAGTGCTGCAGCCAGGAGGGAAGCAGACACCACCTCCATGGACCCGAGGCAACCAGGGATTAAACACGGCGCTGGGGACATGGCCAGCAAGGGCTCTGGCTGAATTAAATCAATGAATTAAATCAATTAGAGTGTTTTCAAAACACCCTCCACAAAATATCTTGGCTTCCTCCTTGGTGAGTCAAGCGAAGAGCACCAGGAGCACACGGGAACCACAACAGCATTCAATTCATTCTGGGGATGCTTTTTTTTGGGAAAAAAGCCTTCCATAAAAAGGAGAGCAGCTCCAAGATGAGCAGGGCCCATCTCTGCTGGGGCACATCACAGCTTTCACACGGCTGGAGGAAGGAATCCAAGCTCCAGGTCCTGTGGCTGCAGGAGAGGTGCGGCCACAGCTCATTACCTGCGCCTTCCCCTCCCTCTCCCGGCGCGGGGATGAGGTGGGAATGGTCTCCAAGGGCTGGAAAAGCCATCGAGGGGAGGGTTCAGCGCCGGGGCAGCTGTTCCAGCCTCCTGTCTCAGATGCTCCTAACGCAGAGCTCACATTTTCCATCCGTCCCTCCAAGCTCTGCTCCCTGTTTCGGGGTCTGACGCTCCGTCTCCTCTCCGAGCACGATTTTTCTGTTTTACAGAATATCGAGAAAAGCTCCAGCCAGACTTTCTCCCTGGGTAAATGTCTTGGTTCGGAATGATTTTGCTGCTGTGTATTTTATCACCAAATCCTGGTATCCCATGGTGAAGCCATGGGAAGGAAGCAGATTGCTCCTGGGGTGCAGGGATGATGATCCTGCACTCACACCCTGGCACACTCCAAAGCAGAGCCCAGAAGGTGAATTTTGTCAGGATCCTTGCAGAGAAAGCCAGGCTTCTTAAGAGAAATGCTTTGGGGCATCCCTACCACCCAGGAAAAATCTGCTTTGAAAAGGAATTTTTTTTTTCCTCCATCACTCTTAAAAGTGCTAGTGATGCCTAAAAGAGAAGCCAAAACAAATGAGGAGTATAAAATGTGGACAAATTTATTCGAGGCCTTCAAGGTACATTCGGGCAGATGAACGTTCTCCTCAGGGACTACACCCAAAATGGACCCTGGGTCACGAGCCCTTCACCTTTTGCAAGTTCTGTCCATTAGCATATTGGCCTTAATTCTCCAATTGCACCCTCAGGTGATGATGTTCACCACCCCAGGCCTGCTCCCCTCATCTCACAGTTGTTTACATATTTTCAGGCCCTAAGGCAATGAATATGTCCTTGAATCTGTGTTCAGAGAGCCTTGTTTGGCTAGAGGTGCTGGGAACAGAGGATTTTAGCAATTTGTAAGAAGCACTAAACTGCAGCAAGTTACAGACGCATGAAGAGAAAAAACTAGAAATATTCAAAGGCATCACTGGGAGCCCCTAGGGTGGTCCAGAGAGAGGAGAAGGCACAGGGTTAAAATCAGCCCTGGCCCCACTCAAACTGACTGCAAACCCCCTCTGGCTCCAGCAAAGCATTTTTCCCACCAGCCTCACCAGTTCTGCCTTCCCAGAAAGGTGAAGGACACGATGGGGAGCTCCAGCCAGAGCTGTGCAAGGAATGCAGATGGTTTATTAGGAATCTGTGCCGCTGCTCCTGCAGCAGCCTCAGTCCTCCTGCCGCCCTGCCCTGCGGCTTTGTTCTGGAGGATCCTCCGGGGAGCTCATTTAAAAAGCAGGAATGTTCACCAGAAAAAATGATGTTCTTTCTCCCGTGAGCCGGGAAGTGGAAGGAAAAAGAGGAAACCTTTCAGAAAGGCAGAGACCCATCCAGTCAGGGCACAGGGATTGTTTGCTGCAGCAAAGCCAGGATCTTACCTCTGGATTTGCTGCTGGCTCTGCCCCAACACTCTCCAGAGAACTCCAGTTGTCCTATTTTTGGTTGAGGCTGCAGGCTCCCCCTGCAAACCTGGGCTCAATTATTTGGGTACAGCAGGCTGGAGGTTGACCTGCAGGTGCAAAGAAAAATGTTAATAAACCAATTGTGTCTCTCCAGCAGAGAAACAGAAACAAAACCTCAATCAGGAACGGTTTGGCTGCGAAAATTTTTGCAGCCCAGAGGTGTTTGCAGAAGCACTCAGAGTAATGTGAATGATTAAGAAATTAGAGTTGTCTTTGCCGAGACAACTTAGAAATAAATGCATAAATTAATGGGAGTTTGATGAGAAGTTTTTAATCAATTTTACAGACAGCTGTGCACTGACAGCAGCTCCTTTGCTGTTCTTCCTACAGAAGCGACTGGAAAAAAAAAACTGTGTTAGTTCTGATGTTAAGATGCCACAGAAGGGGAATCAGGGTGTGAGAGGAAGGCTCTGGGAAGTGAACACATTTATTCAGGATGAATAAACAGATTTCTCTAATCCCCCTCTCTCGTGGTGTAACTCCTCCGACGGTATCAGACCTTTGCTAGAACCAGCAATTTTTCCTACCAATTACCCACCAGTTACAGCCCATCTCCCTCTGAAATAACAGGCAGGGCAATCATGTCAAATTCCAATAGGATGATAAGGGAATTTATTGCTGAGATGATCACTCAGAGTGATGGATGGGCTCGGAAGGATTTTAGGGCATTATTTCCCAGCGCTCCTCTTCGTGCCTGTGCTCCTTTTGCAGCCTGGCCCCTCCAGAGCCTCAGTTTGTTTTTAGGAGGTTATTTCTGCATGAGGATGGGCATTTTGCTGCAGGTTTTACCCCTGCCCAAGCTCTCCCTGCTCAGAAAACAAGACAAGGACAATTAAATCCATCACAGGGACACTTTTGCTGGGGTTTTTGTACTTGGCACCCTGTCAGCAGCAGGGCTGCGATGGAAAAGGTGCACATCCAAAGTGCTTTAATCATTGCTGGAGTGTCTGTAGGGTGTCCAAAATGAGCTGCTCTGCTTCCAGAGCTGCTGAGGAGGTGCAGTTTGAAGATGATGGGCTCCCCGCTGCTGCTCAGCTCCAAGATTTGGGTTTTTCCCTCTCCTTTCCTAGAAATGAGCTCCGTGGCTTTACCTGAAGCGGTTTAATGGCAAAGGTGGATCAAGGGGGAGGATTCCCAGCTGCAAAAAAATAAATTTGGCTGGTGGTAAAGCAGGTTGGCATCTGAAGGGCTGCTTCAGCCCACGGGTCAGATCAGGCTTTATAAAAATCCCAAACATCAGGAGCCCGATTTAGACCAGTGACAGCAGCAAGAAGGAAAGCAGAGCCAGGGAAATCCCCAAACTGCTGCTTCTGGTGGAGAGGAAAAACAATCTGCTGCTTTTAGCAGCCCTGCAAAGCCTGAGCACCTCGAGACAGCCCCAGCAGATCTTCCCAGACAGTTTTTCTCTCCAAGCCAAACTCTTTGGTGTCCTTTTCTCATTAAGGATCACTCAGAGGGAGCAGTGGGATGTACAAAGCTGTCACTGCCATCTCACACCAGCCACTGCCAGAGATGTGTGCATGTTGTGCTCCAAGGGAAGAAAACGGAGCTGAGGATGCAGGTTTATGGTTTATTTATGCAAAAAACCCCCGATATTTTAAAAATTTGGGTCTCTACACTAACAAAGAAGGGCAGGGGGCTCTTCCCAGAGCTTATAAATTTGAACCGTGGCTGGTTTTCCCATTCCCAGAGATGCAGTCAGGGTTACCATGCCTTTATGTCATTATAACCTGGGCAGATTTTTGGGTTTGGGCAGAGAAGGACAATTTCCCAGTGGAAGTGCTGCCTCTTTTCCGAGCTCTGCCTTTGGTTCAGCTGCCTGAAACTCAGGATGCTGAAGTTTAGGGATCATCAGCCTCCTCCAGCTGGGCCTCATCTCCAATATCTCACCGAGAGCAAAGTCCAAGGTGTTTAAAAGCAAGAGCCTCTGCTAAATTTATAGAGATGCAGATTCTGCTGTATCTAAAACCGACCAGGGAGCAAATGTTTGATCTGGGTTCAGCCTTTCCCCCACTTTATTGGAAGACACTCCCATTTGGGGCTCTGCAGTCTGGATCTAATACACAGCACGGCATTAATAGATGTTGGAAAGGGTTGCTACAAGCTATTACTGAGGCAAAGTAAAAGAAATCAGATGTTTATGTACAATTATGCTTTTGTACAGAGCCGTGGCCAGGAGAGAGCAGAGACAGTAAAAAGGAAAAGTGCCTTTTTCCATTTGGGGACGGCGTCGAGATGGACGGATAAGGATAAGGACAGAAGGCACGAGGGGCTCAGGTTTCCCTCACATCCCTCTGGCAGAGCAGTGCAGGGAACAAACAAATCCCAAATCTGCTGCCTCTGCCTCAGGGAAGGCCAAAGGGGTTTTGCTGTGGTGCCTCTGCCGAGTTTGTGTCAGGAGTGGATGTGTCAGCACTCGCCCTGCCTGCGGTGACATCCGTGACCCACCCATGGCATGGGCAGCAGACCCTGCTCTGCTCCCTCTTGGCTGCAGCAGCCAGAAATCAATTTTCAGACCCTCTGCTCCACTTCCCACTCAATCTCTGTCTCTAAAACCCACCCTGCAGACATGGAGATCTCCAGCAAAGCAGAGGAGGTTCATCTCCACCTTGACCTGGTGCTGGCAAAGGTTTTCTGTGACCAAATTTCCCTGTGTGACATGTGCCTTGTCCTGTCTGCTCCAGCAGAGCGTCCGCGGGGCTGAGACAGATCCCACCGAGGTGCTGCCCATGCCCAGTGTCCCTCATGGCACCCAAACCCAGGGACAGAGCCACCCGTGTCCCTCGGGAGCAGGACTGGAGTGCCACAGGGCAGAAAGGGACGTGCCACCAGCAGAAAGGGACATGCACCAGCAGGAAGGGACATGCCACCAGCAGGAAGGGAAACACTACCAGCAGAAAAGAAAGTGCCACCAGCAGAAAGGGATGTGCCACCAGCAGAAAGGGATGTGCCACCAGCAGAAAGGAACACACCACCAGCAGAAAGGGACATGCCACCAGCAGGAAGGGACGTGCCACCAGCAGAAAGGGACGTGCCACCAGCAGGAAGGGACATGGCACCAGCAGAAAGGGACATGCCACCAGCAGAAAGGGACATGCCACCAGCAGGAAGGGACGTGCCACCAGCAGGAAGGGACATGCCACCAGCAGAAAGGGACATGGCACCAGCAGAAAGGGACGTGCCACCAGCAGAAAGGGACATGCCACCAGCAGAAAGGGACATGCCACCAGCAGGAAGGGACATGCCACCAGCAGAAAGGGATGTGCCACCAGCAGAAAGGGACATGCCACCAGCAGAAAGGGATGTGCCACCAGCAGAAAAGAACGTGTCACCAGCAGAAAGGGATGTGCCACCAGCAGAAAAGGATGTGCCACCAGCAGAAAGGGACATGGCACCAGCAGGAAGGGACATGCCACCAGCAGGAAGGGACATGGCACCAGCAGGAAGGGACATGCCACCAGCAGAAAGGGACATGCCACCAGCAGGAAGGGATGTGCCACCAGCAGGAAGGGACATGCCACCAGCAGCAAGGGACATGGCACCAGCAGGAAGGGACATGCCACCAGCAGAAAGGGCCGTGTCACCAATAGAAAGGGACATGCCACCAGCAGCAAGGGACATGCCACCAGCAGGAAGGGACATGTCCTGGCCTGCAGTTGCCCTCCCACAGTCACAGCTGTAGAAAAACCCCGCCAGCATCCCCAGGAAAGTTCCCATCGCCAGCGCCCGGGCCATCCACGCAATCCGTGGGAGGATAAAGGCAGCAAGAGGCAGAAGGGGGAGAGATAAACAATTTCCTACACAGTTGTGGCTCAAGCCTGTCTTACAAGAAACACATGGTCCCTGACACAATATTTAGCTCTCCTGTAACATGGTCCAGTTGGAGGCTGGTGGCTGTGTGGAGAGCTGTAGTAAAACATTCCTTGCTGGTAACACACACAGAGAGAGACAGAAAAACCCAACCTCGGGAGGAGTAATTTGGGTTAACTCCATCCAGGCTGGAGGAGAGGATGGCAGGGAGGTTCCTCAGCATCTCCTGAGGATGAGGAGCCCCATTGGTGTGAAAGGCTTGTCCTGATGGGTGGTGACCCTTGGCTTTGCCCCATTAGACCCAAAAGAGGGGAACCAGGGCCTTTGGGGCTGGAATTTTTCTTTCCCTGCTCTGTTCTCCGCTCAGAAAACAGTCCCGGGGAGGATCGCTGTGTTACGCCAAAAAAAAAAAAAAAAATCGCCTTTTATTTTATTATTTTTATTCAACTTTTGTGCTCATTAGCTCAGGAACTTACAGTTGGAGTTGTCACTGGGCTCCTCCTGCCAACATCTTGCAGGGCTTCGCGGGAGTTACATCATTTGGCCTCGGAGGAGCAGCTAAGTGGAAACACATTTGGGTTCTCTCGTGTTGCTCCGGCTCCTTTTCCCTCTCCCCCCGAATTCCCGGAGCAGAGCAGGAGGTCAGGCAGCTCTCAGCACCCACAGAGCACAGGGACCCCTTGGGATAGCACATCCCCCAGGCATTGCACTCCCCAAAACCACCCCAAATCTCCTCCAGATAATCCCTGCTCCAGTTCTGGGTGAAAGCGTGGCAATCTGAGTATTTAACTCATCCTGCCTCATCCCTCTGCCTCCTTAGGTTTTCCCTCAGATTTCTGCTGGAGCTGTGTCCTTCCCCTCCCAGCTCTCTCCAAGCCAGCGTGTCCCACGGCCAGCACTCCCTGCCCTCCCCACTCTCCCCTCCCTGCTCTGCACATTTGCCCAGACATTTTTATCGAAGAATTGGAAACGCTCCCAACACCAGCCCAGTGCTGCCACAACCGAGGGCAAATCACATCCCACAGCAGGAAATTTGTTGCTGATGCAGCCTGAATTTTTTTTTCTGACCATGACAGGACTGCACAGTGACAATTTTACCTACAATGGCTTCGTTTGCTCCTCAACTCATCCATTAACAAAATTCCAAGGGTGGCTGACCCCAGCCATGCCCACCAGAACTCTGGATCTCACGTGGTGCTTTTCTAACCTCAAAGCCAAGGAGAAAGGGGATGGTAAAGCAAAATGAGGGTCCCTGGTGCAGGCTGGAGTGGATTTTTAATTAGTTGCAGCCTCCCAGCCTGCCCAGGGAAGGGGACCCGGGGACTTGGGGGGAGCCAGAGCGGGTTTGGAGCTTCCCCCCAGTTTTGCGTGTCAGTGCAACGCCAGCTGCTCCTCTCCCTCGTGCCCGACGAGCTGCTAAGGAAGAGCTCATTATTTAGAGGAATAAAGCCAAGAAGCTGTCCCTGCAGAGGCCACCCCAGCGAGCTCCCTGCCACCCAGGCCACCAGCTGGACACGGGCAGCTCTTGGAAAGAGCTGCTCTGGAGCATCTCCTGCATCTGCTTCACGCCAGACACCCACAGCAGCCTTTCCTCTGGGCAGGGGACTCGATGATGGGTTTGAATTAAATTTATGGTCACGGTTCATTTTTTTTCTGTAATTTGGTGTTTAGTCATGAGGAAGCAATTCCTTCCGAGAGTTCCCCGAGCATGGCCTGCTCCTGGGTGGGTTCACCCCAGAGGATGTGGCGCAGGGCTGGGAGCCCCAGGGAGGTGGAGGAGGATGGGCAGAGGGGCTGATCCTTGGAAGGAGCAGCAGAGGTTCCACGAACACCCCAGGGACACATCCTGCAGCACCTCCACCCCATCCTGGAGTGGAGGGAAACATCTTCCTCATCGTTGTCATCACTGGAGATGACCCCCGAGGCTCCTGCGACATCCAGGAGCCCCCTGAGCATCCCCGCTGCTCCGGGAGCTGGGAAAAGGCAGGCGTGAGCACCATCTAGTGATGCTGGCGGCATCCCCTCGGTGGGGGCTGCCCGGAGCCCCCATCGGCCCCAAAAACCCGCACGGACCGGGCTGGGCAGGGTCGGGTACCACCGAGCTCACTTTGGTACCACTGAGCTCACTTTGGTACCACTGAGCTCACTTTGGTACCAAAGGGAGCTCACTTTGGTACCACTGAGCTCACTTTGGTACCCCTGAGCTCGGTTTGGTACCACTGAGCTCACTTTGGTATCACTTTGGTACCCCTGAGCTCGGTTTGGTACCACTGAGCTCGGTTTGGTATCACTTTGGTACCAAAGGGAGCTCACTTTGGTACCACTGAGCTCACTTTGGTACCACCGAGCTCACTTTGGTACCCCTGAGCTCACTTTGGTACCACTGAGCTCACTTTGGTACCACCGAGCTCTCTTTGGTACCACTGAGCTCACTTTGGTACCCCTGAGCTCACTTTGGTACCCCTGAGCTCACTTTGGTACCCCTGAGCTCACTTTGGTAGCACCGAGCTCTCTTTGGTACCCCTGAGCTCACTTTGGTACCACTGAGCTCACTTTGGTACCACCGAGCTCTCTTTGGTACCCCTGAGCTCACTTTGGTACCCCTGAGCTCACTTTGGTACCCCTGAGCTCGGTTTGGTACCACTGAGCTCGGTTTGGTACCCCTGAGCTCGGTTTGGTACCACTTTGGTACCACTGAGCTCACTTTGGTACCACTGAGCTCTCTTTGGTACCACTGAGCTCTCTTTGGTACCACTGAGCTCGGTTTGAGTGCCATGGGATGCCCTGGACGTGCAGAGGATGCAGATGGCAGCAGAATCCTTCCTGGGCTCGTGGGACACGATGGCACTTGCTAGGAAGGGTCTTGGTGTCACAGGTGCTTTTCCTACTGATCCACTTTCCAGCGTCGTTTAAATCTGCAAGAATCTCTTTTTTTTTTAACAGTATTTGCTTGATACTTGTGAAAATATGAGCTAAGAGAGTGGCAGGGCTTCGGAAACTGGAAAAGCCAAGTGAAAGTTGTGCTGCAGATACTGAATTTTTTGAGATGAGTGGGAAAAGGACAACTCCACTCAGAGAAAATTTTCAGGGTACTGAGGGAAAATGTGGCCTGTTACATACTGAAAGTAAAATGTTTAAAAGGCAGGGCTTTGCCCAAAAAATCAACCTTGCCTGGGACAGGTATCTCTGAATTCCCAGGCCAGTTTTGTTGAACCACATTTTGAGCAATGCAGCAACACCAAAAACCTGCTTTTCCCCCTCACAAGGAGCAGGGCTGATGGCTTATTTTGTTTTAAAGTCACGGCTTTGAAGATAAACCTCCTGCTTTCCGGCACCAGCCTGGAATCAGAAATGATGCATTTTGCTAACAAAGCCTAGTTTGACAGGCTCTGAGCTCCCAACACAAAATATTCACCACATTGCAGCTTTTTTCCCCAATTCCAGCTGAGGACATGCCCCACACCTTGTCCCACACACCTAAAGCACACCAGGGGACAGGCAGGCAATTTGTGGATCATGGCAATAGCACAGATCACAGGAGTTATGAGAACAGAAAGGATTTGGGAAGGGATTTTCCATCTCACTCCTCAGGGTTTAGGTTGATCTGCTGTTCCTAAAGACAGGGGTGAGACTCACTACGGGGAGAAACAAAATAATTTGGGCTGTGAGAATCCTCCAGCTGCTCCAGAAACCCAGAGGGGTTTAAGGTCTCCTTGAACCTGGGATTTCCTGAGCAAGGTTTGCTTGTGTCGCTCAGACCAGAGCATTTTTAGGGTGTGTCTGATGCTCTCAGCTTCTCCCTTCTGCTGGTGCCTCAGCTTTGTCCCTGCCAATGAAAAAACAACTACCAAATCCAGGGATTTCCACTTCCCAGGTGGTTTTGGGACAGGGAATGGCTCTGTTGGAGCCTGTGGAGTTGAAGGGAATGTGCCAGGGAAGTTCCCCCGGAGCAGAGCTGCTCCCCACGCCCCCAGTCCCAAGCTGTTCTCCATCAGCCCAACTCCATCTCTCCCTTTTTTTTTTTTTGGGAACTCACAGCCTGTTCCCAGGCTGGGCTGAGGACCAGTTTCCCCTGCATCCAGAGGCCCTCTGGCCCTGTCCTAGGTGAGCTCAGCAAGCACAAATGTCGTCCCTAAACAACAAGAGTGAGGAGACAGCTGGATCCGAACGCCGTCCTGGTGCTCGCTCCCTTCCCAGTGACTCATAAAAGTTCCTTGGCAGCTGCTGTGTGTGTCTGACTGGGATCAGGTTAGGGGCAATGCGCAGAGCTGAGGATGGAAAATATGTGTTGAATTTACTCCTCTGTCCCACTGCTGATCCGAAGGTTTGGGAGCGCTCTGCTCAGGCCAGCTTTGCTGGGAGCTCTCTGGGATTTGTTCTCACTCCATTTCCCTGTCCTTCCATCCTCTCCTACATCTCCCCCTGTATTTTCCCCTGGAACCCAAGGCACGGCATGCTGAGGGGACAAAGAGGCAGCCAGAGGGCAGGGGGACAGCAGGCAGCAGCCTCCAGGCACTCAGCGTGACTCACATTGCCCAGGCCACAAAAAAACCCTGAGGACTGAGGCTTTTCCATCTCTTTCCATGGCAAAAATTCCCCTTGCCTGCCTGCAGCACCCTCCTGTCTCTCTCTCTCTGAGAGCCCTGAGTGGTGCAGAGTGTGGTGACACCCAGACCTTGTCCCTGGCTGGTTGTGTGTGACCCTCACCTGCTCTGTGGTTATGGAAACGGAGCTGGATGTGCACATTTCCAGTGGAAAATGCTCCCAGCCCTCTCCAGGCTCTGTTTGACCTCAATAAACACGGCAGGGTCTGCAGGAAGCACTGCAGGGAGGCACAGCTTGGATGTGGCTCCATTCCCCCATCCTCAGCCCAGGAGTGTCCCCAAGCACCCACAGAGAAGGGAGGAAGGATCAGCACGAAGCCCTCAGAAAGAGATTCCCAGGAAATGGAGCTCCTGAAATCCTGGTGGAAACGGAGCTCTTGGCATGGAGCAGAGCTGTGCTTTTCAAAGGATCTGCGTTTGGTTGAGAGGGGGAAAAGCCCCTCTAAGGAGCCTCTGCTTTCCAGGCAGAGAGCAGCACCCTGGTTTGAGCAGAGCCTGGAAAAAGGAGGGGAATTCTCCCAAAAACATGAGGAGAAGCTGCCAATTCCCCTCTGCAGCCCTCAGTGCCACCAGCAGCTGTCAGGCACTCTGTCCGTGTTCACCTCCCACCCCATGCCCCTCCCTCCAAACACAGAATAAAATAAAACCTTGGGAATGTCCCCCCAGCACCCACTGCCACCAGGCCGATCCTCCCCAGCCAAAAAAGCTGCTGGTTCTTCTTCTCTCAGCCATTCCTCTGTCTGAAGTGGACGAGGAGGAAGGAAAAAGTGAGGAACGAGCAGGGAGCGCTGGGCTGCAGCCTCGCAGGGCCAGATGTGTGGGGCCTCGCTGCCAAAATCCCTGCTGGCTCCTTCCCCTGCATCCCGGCCTGAGGAACACTTCCAGGGGCTCCTCGGGGCGGGAGGGCACCATTTCTGCTTTTTCTGCAAATGGGGAAGTGTCCAAAGTGTCCAAGGCCAGGTTGGACAGGGCTTGGAGCAACCTGGGATGATGGCAGGTGTCCCAGCCCATGGAATGGGATGAGCTTTAGGGTCCCTCCCAACCCAAACCAGTCTGGGATTGTGTTGTGTCCACATAAATCTCATTTCTACACCAGCCAGGAGCACAGAAGGAGGTCTGAGAGGGGCAGGAAGGGCTGATCCCAGCAGGGAGGATCCCTGTGGATGTTTGCAGAGCTGGTCCCACATTGGCAGTTGGCTGAGATGTCTCAGCTCCTCTGGGTTATTTTTGTAAGCATCCTCCTCATGGGGTGTGAAGCCATCACCAAAGGAACTCTGCCCTCTCTCAGCTCACACTTTTCTTAGGAAAATAAATTTGAGTCTCTGCCAAAAAGCTGAAAATGAAAAAAAAATACCCAATCTTTTAAAGTTAAAATTTCTGCTGATTTTTGGTGTTCAGAAGAAAACTTCGAATTGAAGATATCTCTGCAGAAATCCTGGAGTCGGACTTTGACAGAAAAGTCGGCGCTGCTGAAATTTCTCATGGGAAAAATAAATACTGAAGAGCCATCCCAGCAGTGATGCTGAGCATGGAGCACCACAAGAGCTCCCAGGGCTGGAGCAGCTCAGGATTTGTTTGGAATCAGAGCCTTTCTCCTTCCGAGGAGAAGGACTGGCACAAAAGCAGGGAGGAGCTGTGCTTCTCTAATTTTAGGACACTTTCTCTAACAGATCAGGGGGAGGTCACTGCTGGGGTGGGATGTTGGGTAATGGAACCATTGCGTTGATTTCAGATCTGCTCAGCCATTGCATGAGCCTGAAATTCCTAAAATTACTTTTTCGACCCCAAAATTACCTTTCCTACCCCAAAACAAGCCGAAGGAGAGCCAGCCCTGCCCCCTCTCTGCAGCACACGCTCTGTGAGGAGCCACAAGAGGGCATTCGATTTGTGATTTTTTCCCTATCCAGAGAAATCCAAGACATTTTCTGGATCCTGCTTCATTTCCCAGTGCCCAGGTAGGACTGTGGGAATATTTAGCAAATCCTAAAGACTAAACAAGGCAGCTTGGCTTCTAACAGCGAGCCTGACTCTCTTTTCATTCCTGCAATTTGGCTTTTTATTGCCTCCGCGGAATAAGAGGAAGGCGGGGAGTGGGAGAAGCAGAGCACTTTGAAAATAACGAAAAACACAAACAAACCCAAGCCACAACATTTCCAGTGCCTGCAGGAATTGAGTGGATGGGAAAGAAATTGAATAAATGTTAAAAAAATATTTGAAAACATTGCAAAGCACCACGCTGGTTACACCTCACGTGCCAAGGGTTTTTGGTTTTTTTTTAGGTAAGGGAAGGAGGTTCAGGGCTTTGCTGGAATCCAGGGATTCCTTCTGAGCCTGGATTTCATGGAGATATTTCCTATCCCGGCAGCATCTGTGCTCAGGCATGTCTGGGGTCATTCCAAGGTGTCCCACTGCCCTTAGCTGAGGTCATTTCTCCAGTGAAATGACATTTATAGGACCAGGGCCATGTGCTGCGAGTACCCTGCAGGGGTGGGGGAACATTTTTTGAGCCTAAAGTGCCACTAGGCCTCGACTCCTTAATTAAAAAATCACTCCAACTAGCTGAAAGCCATCAAATAAATCAGCAGAGTCCCATGGTCTGAAAAGTTGAAGTTTTTCAGCAATATCAGCCCTGAAACAGGCAAAGAAATCAATACCAAGGTGTGTAAACAGGAACCTGCCAGGCTGCTGCTTAGAAGAGGAAGGTGCTGCTAAAAATGTCACAGCTGCTCTGTCCATCCACAAGAGAGGGAGAGAGGGAGAGAAGGAGAGAGGGAGAGAGGGAGAGAAGGAGAGAGGGAGAGAGGGAGAGAGGGAGAGAGGGAGAGAGGGAGAGAGGGAGAGAGGGAGAGAGGGAGAACATTTGGCCTGGAAGGACCCAAGAAAAAAAATTTTTAAAAAAAAAAAAATTTAAAGAAAAAAGAAAAAAAGCAATACATGAAGCAATTTAAGGAAGATTTATTCCCTCTTTGTTCCATGCTCTCCTGCGCTGCCTGACATGGTTGGGAGGGAGGCCAGGGAGATGTGAGCCAGAGAGAAACTTCCCAGGACAGGAGGCACAAGCAGAGGGAGTCAGGCCTGACTTTGCCTTCCCAATGGGTTGGCATGGCACAGCCCAAGGTCTGCTGCTCAAACCGTGCCCTAGGCAGGTGTGGCACCAAACCCACGGCAGAGCTGGCCTGGATTTGGCTCGTGGTGACCTCACAGGGCCTGGTGGCAGTCACAGCCCTGCCCCAGTGTCCCCATGGGAGCCAAGCTCTTCATGTGTGGGGGAAGCTCAGGATGTTCTGATGTTCTCTGATGTTCCACGGAGCAAATCCCTTAATCCTCAGCCCCAGAAAGGTGGAATAGCAGCCCCGTGGTGATGCCTAAAAGACAAGCCAAAACAAATGAGGAGTATAAAATGCAGCCAAATTTATTTGAGGCCTTCAAGGTACACTCGGGCAAACGAATGTCCCCCTCAGGGACTACACCCAAAATGGACCCTGGGTCATGAGCTCTTCACCTTTTACAAGTTCTGTCCATTAGCACATTGGCCCTTAATTCTCCAATCTCACCCTCAGGTGATGATGTTCACCACCCCAGGCCTGCCCCCCTCCATCTCACAGTTGTTTACATATTTTCAGGCTCCAAGGCAATGAATATGTCCTTGAATCTGTGTTCAGAGAGCCTTGTTTGGCCAAAGGTGCTGGGAACAGAGCATTTTAGCACTTTGTAAGAAGCACTAAACTGCAGCAAGTTACAGGTGCATTAAGAGGAAAAAACTAGAAATATTCAAAGGCATCAATGACCGGGAGGAGCTCAGCCCCAGCGCTGCTCCATGTGCACACGCCTGAGTGTGTCTGCAGGTGGCTGGGAGAGAATCCACTCCAAACCCTCTCCAGCAGCAGCCGCGAAGTGCTGGAGGAGGGCTGGAGCTCCGTCTCTCTTCCTTGGGGGATTTGATGTTCTTCCAAAGCATCCCGAGGCTGCCAGGTTCTGCAGCTCGAGGGGAAGCAGAGCAACAACAACAACGCTCGTTAATCAAATGAGGCTCAGGTTGCTGCTGCCAGCACGTGGCTGAGACACATCCACTTCCCTCTGACATCTGCCATCATGGGGAAAACGGGTGGATTCACATCCAATTCCCTCTGACATCTGCCATCCTGGGGAAAATGGGCTGAGACACATCCCCTTCCCTCTGACATCTGCCATGCTGGGGAAAACGGGCAGATTCCAGCCTGGCTGATATCTGCCATCATGGGGAAAATGGGTGAATTCACATCGCCTTTCCACTGAAGTCTGCCATCCTGGGCAAAACGGGCGGATTCACATCCAATTCCTGCTGACATCTGCCATCCCACAGAAAATGGGCGGATTCTAGCCTGGCTGTCATCTCACATCCCACAGAAAACGGGCGGATTCCAGCCCAGCTGGAACACCTCCCACAGCCACAATATCTCCCACAGCTCGCCCACCCCAGCGAGGCCCGCGTGGAGCTGAGGGCTCTTACATAGGGTGACAAATAAAATCAGCAAATCCAAGCTTGGAGGAATTTGTTCTCATCCCAGGAACTTCCCCTGATCTTTTCCTTTCCCAAAGCCACCCTCATCCCTTAAAACATACCAAGCATTGGCACCCCTGGTGTTTTCTGGTTTCCTCTCCTCTCTAATATGATTTATTTTGCAGGCCAGATAATAAGGCCATTAATTCTTTGGCTCCTGCTGTGAACAGTTTAATGGAACATGACAAGAAAACAGTGTTTCTTTCGTGGGAGTAATTATTGGCTGACTTTAAGTCTTTACCTACAGCAATAGCTGTGAGGAGAATAGTCCCATTAAAGGCAGGTGAAGACATTAAATCCTCAGAAATTTCAAGTGTTTTTTAACCTGAAAGACAGCAGAAATGACCGGAGCTGGGACAGTCACCTTATTGCAGATGAAATATTTTCCTCCTCTCTCCTCAGCCATGGCCGAGGGATCCATCCTGTGCTGAAGGAGGGGATCAAGGATATCCATTTATTCAAATTTTTGAAGGAGGAGCTTGCTTAAAGCCAAACCAATCCCTGACCATTGGGAAAAAAAAATCTTTAATGGAGAGAGATAAATGGGGGCACAACAGAAAAGGAGAATAAGGATGGAGGAGGCCTGAGAGCCACAGGCAGACACAGCCTGACCTCAAGGCTGCCTTAGACAAATGATTTCCCTCTGCTTTCCCTCCTCACCATCCCAGATCCCTGCTGGAAAATCCTCCTCAGGCTGCAGGTTTGCTCTGGGGCCGGCAGCACTGGTGCCACTGGTTTATTATGGTGAGCTCTGCATTGCTAGGCGACGCCGTGTTGCTGCTGGCGCCGGGGGATGGATGTTGGCTCTGTCACAGCCCACATGTGCAGGGGGACGTGACTCATGAGATGTGGATCCAGAGCTCCAGGCTGCCTTGAAAATGCTGGGGAAGAACATTCCCTTCTGCTGACACAGCCACGGCAGCTCCGACAGCCACCCCGGCACCCCCCGGACCTGAGCACCTGCAGCACTGCCACATCAGGGAACAGAGCCCTGCAGGGACTGTCCCATCCCTGGAAGTGTTCAAAGCCAGCTTGGATGGGGTTTTGAGCTGGCTGGTCTAGTGGAAGGTGTCCCTGCCCATCAGAACAAGGTTCCTTCCAACCCAAATCCCCCTGCAGCTGCAGGATCTCATCACAGCCCCCCTTTCCATGCTCAAAACACCCATGGATTTCCCTTTTCCCCTGGGTCTGTCACTAAATATTGCCTGAACATTCCTGGATCAGCTGCTCTCTGTGTGCCCAGTCCCAACAGAGATTTTGCCATCACTGTTGGTTGTTTGGATGTCACCTCCCCCAGCTCTCAGCAGCTGAAATTGTGAGGTCCAGGCCCTTGCTCTGAACAAGCCATGGGTGAAAACACCACCCCCGAGGAGCCACGTCCCCAGTGTCCCCAGGCCAGGCTGTCCCTGGAGCCAAGGCCAGCCCCGGGGCTGGGCTGCAGCTCAGGGAAGTGTGGAGGAGTTCAGGAGTTCAGCCACGGCTGCACGGCTGGGAAACGGCTCCAAGCTGCAAAATCGGCCTGGAAAAGCCACGTCCCAACCACTGGCTTCTCTTGAAAGCCCAAATCCCAAGAGCAGATAAAAACCTCAGCTCCAACCCTTCTCTGTGAGGGTTCACACTGAGCTCAGCTCAGAGCTGAGACCTCACAGCTCCCATCCCCTTTGATTTAATGATGTTTTCCCCCAAAAATGAAAGAGCTACAGGGATATTTCCTACCCCACACTAACCTGAAGCCCACATTTCTGCATCCTACTTCCCTGCTTTGCTCCCCGATTTTCCACAGCTCCTGGCAGCCTTTGGAGACTCGGAGCAGCCACAAACTGCATTGTAGGCACACAAAAGCCTGCATTGTGCCTTACCTCTTGTCCCTGTCCTTAAAAAGCCCTGGAATGTCCCTAATCAGCCCCTCATGTGCCTGCTGGATCCCTGGAGAGCAACAAATCTGGGATTCCAGCTCGCACAGATGTCACCGAAGGAGGAAGGAAAAGCCGTTCCTCAAAAGTCGCTCTTTGTAGGACAGAAATCCCAGTTTGTCCGGGGGAATCCCAGTTTGTCCTGGGGAATCCCAGTTTGTCCTGGGGAATCCCAGTTTGTCCTGAGGAATCCCAGTTTGTCCTGGGGAATCCCAGTTTGTCCTGAGGAATCCCAGTTTGTCCTGAGGAATCCCAGTTTGTCCCGGGGAATCTCAGTTTGTCCTGGGGAATCCCAGTTTGTCCTGGGGAATCCCAGTTTGTCCTGGGGAATCCCAGTTTGTGGGCGCCTTGCTGAGGGTGCCCTGGCATGGCTCACAGAGATGCTGGATGATCCTGGCTGCATTTTGGGCTGCAGTGCCCTCTGCTCTGGGGCTGTGGGAGCTGCTCTGCTCCCTGGGGTTCATTCCAGGCCGTGCTGAGCAGCTCAGAAGTGACAAAGGGCACAGATAAAGGGTCACAGACCAACCAATCTCTAATTCCCAAATCTGCCATATTCAGGCCATCCCTGAATTTCTGCAAACGCAGCGTCGGGGCCACCCCATGCCTGCAGAGCTGCCAACCCTCCTCTCAAACCTCCTTGCCAACCCCTGCCAAACCTGGCCGGGGCCCAGAGGCCGCAGGGGAAGAGTTTTGAAGAAGTTCCACTGCAAACGTGCAGCTGGAGAGAGCCGAGAGCATCGTGCCCACGCCCTGTGTGGCAGTGCCAGCCCCAGGGCCACCAGCGATGCCACACACACCCCGAGATGCTCACACGTGGCCTCAAGCTGCCATCTAGTGTTTTCCACGTGGATCCTGCTGCCAGAGCCAGGGAAAAGCAGCCCAGAGCTGGGTTTGGGACCCCGAGAGCAGCAGGGGATTGCAGGTTCCCAGCACTGAAAATCTCAGGCACTGAGGTTATGGAATTGTCCAGATTGGGGTTTAGCTCCGCTGGGTGAGTGCCATTCTCCAAGCAAACAGAGCATCCAGCTCGGCCTCTGAGCTTAGAAGTGTTTATAAAAATGGGCGATTTTAAAAATGGAAAGATTAAATTAGTCCAAACAAAATGGTCTGCTGTAGTCGTGGCAGGCCGAGCTGGGATGAGGTCACATAAACAGGGACAGGGTGGCCACAGCGGCTGCTGGGACTCAGATGGAGCCGCCAAAGATAATAAAAAGGTTATTTCTCCCTCTGGGAATTCCAGAGTTTGACCCCAAAGCAGATGCAGGTGATGTTTTGGGATGCATTGCCCGTGTCCTGTTGGCCCTGCTGCTGAGGTGGGAGGAAGGAGACTGGAGGCATTGGGGTCAGCAGCACCCCCAGCACATGGGATGGGCTACACAGAGCTGGGATGGCATCACCCCCAGCCCAAATGTCCTGCTTGGCCTCAGGGACAAGCTCTGGCCACCTTCATCCCCACCTGGGCTTCACCAACCTGGGCTAAGAGAGCTCCAACACAAAGCAGCTTTGGGCAAAGAGCCTTTCCCGGCTCTGTCTGGGCTCCCATTTGTTAAATTCCCTTTCCAAACGGAGACAAGTTTGCCATCAGGTGGTAAATCACCCCCGGCCCTTTGGAGTAACAGATCCCTGGTGCTCAGGAGCCACAGTGGTTTGTTTGTTTTGTAAACCAGGGCCTCTGCCGCTGCTCCAGCACACCCTCCCTCCCTGCCGGTGCTGAAATCCAAGCCCTTCCCACTGAACAGAAGCTCCATTCATTCTCTGCACATTCCCTGTCAGCTCCATCCCTTCCAGAATCCCTCTCAGCAGACCCTGAGGTGGCTGTGGGCATCCCTGGGCTGTCAGAGGCTCCCAGGGATGGGATGCTTTGTGCTCTCCGCCCTGGAATGATGTGAAATCCCTCTGTGGGCTCAGTGGGGACAGAAATGGCCCAGCAGCCACCACGCTGTCACCAAAAATTAATGTGCACCAGGATGTGGGTGGACTCGGAGTAACCTGGGCCTGAGGAGCACCGATGTGATATGAAAATCAGGAGATTATTGATTTATTTATTATCTCTGGTTCACGCTTCAGCTTCCCATTGCCCCCGTAAGAATTCCCTGCAGGACCCAGTAGGTTTGATGGAATACTTCTCCTCCTGGCCCTCCCCACCCACCCCATCATCCCTTCCAAGCCTCACAGCATCCTCAGGCTCAGCCTCCCTGGGCCATGACCTGAGGCTCAGCATGCTGAGCCACAAACTATCCCAAATGCATCCCAGATAATGGCAGAGTGCAGCAGGGCCCAGGCCAGGAACTGAGGATAACCCTTCAATGGGCAGAAAAGTTCGAATTTGGGGCATATTTCTATTTGAGACCTCTCCACTGATTTTTTGGTTAATCCTCAGGAAGGTACAGCACCACCTTCCACTAAACCAGATTGCACCAAGCCCCATCCGACCTGGGCTCGAACACTTACAGGGATGGAGCAGCCACCCTGGTGGATGCAGCAACATCATCCAGTCCAACCCCAAACTCTCAGGCAGGCTCTGTGCAAAAATAAAAAAAAAAATAAATAAAAGGAAGGGACTGGTTTAAATTAAATGGCTCATCTCACTCTGACAAACTCAACTGCAAGAAGCATGTGAGTTCAGCAAAAAAAATCTGCTCCCTGCACAACACAAACACAAGCAACCCCCGGAGCAGATGGGAGCAGCTGTCTGGGAAAATTGGTACTAATTGTTGCTTTGCTGGAGAATTCACGGCCTCGGCTGTGAGCAGCTCCCGGAGCAGGCAGAGCTCCCAGGAACGAGGGGATCTGCTCTGCTTTGGGTTTTGGGGAGGAACAGAGGCTGGGGGTGATGAGCTGAACCCTAAAAGTAGCAATGCTGAGGTACAAGGAGGTAGAAGAGCCTGAATTCAACCAGGCCTGGTGGTGCCATCACCATCATGGTGAGATTTGACCAAACCTTTCCTCTCCTGCCTTGCCCCAGGTGGAAAAAAGAGACAGAATCTGAATTCTGTGGATCAGGCTCCCTGGAGAAGTGGTCACGGCACAAACCTGTCAGGATTCAAGGAGCTCTCAGGCACAGGGTGGGATTATTGGGGTGTCTGGGTGGGATTTTTGGGGTGTCTGGGTGGGATTTTTGGGGCATCTGGATGGGATTTTTGGGGTGTCTGGGTGGGATTTTTGGGGCGTCTGGGTGGGATTTTTGGGGTGTCTGGGTGGGATTTTTGGGGTGTCTGGGTGGGATTACTGGTGGGTCTGCATAGGGTCCCTTCCAACCCAGGGCACTCTGCACTTCTGTGACTCTGATTTACCCCAGAGGAGTGCTCAGCACAGGGTTTCATGTCCCAGATCATCTTTAATCAAGATTAAAAGGCAATTCCAAAGTTCCCCTCTGTTTCAGAGTGAGTATTGACCCCATCAGGCTGCAGGACAGCCGTGCCTGAGCTCTGCTCCTCCTGACACCAACCCCTGGCACCTGCAGGGAACCTTCACCCTTCCCAAACCCTCATCCCATTCTCAACACCCTCTGCAAAGGGGAATTCAGTGTTTTAAAGCACTTTCGGAGCCAAAAGCTCGTGGCATTATCCCCCACCCCAGCTTCAGCTTCCTGCAGTGGGAAAGGAGGTGAAATCGCCCCGGCCTCTGTCACTCTCCAGGCTGAGCCAGGAGCTGGCAGCTGAAAAACCTGGAGAGCTTCAGCCTCTCCAGCAGCATTTTCATGCTCAAGTGGAGCCACTGGAGCTCAGGAGAGGGAGATATTATGGCCTAATGCAAACAGCACTGAGAAGACTGAACATAATTAAGGCCCTAACGACAAATGTTGGACTTGGGTTTAAGCTGCCAAAAAAAAATCTCCTTCCTAACATCCCTGCAGAGGGATAAAACGCTGAGCAAACCTGGGGAAAAGAGAGGAGATAGTTCTTTTCATTTCCTAGACTGATTTATGCTCTCCAAACAGCATCACACGCTGTCGCTGACAATTTCATGCTGAGTTACTTCTGCTGCCTCGCCGCCAGAGCGATACCTACAGATGGGAAGGAGATTTGGTGTGCCTGCAAGAGAAGAGAGGGAATATTTCCAGTTGACAGCTTGTTTTCTTTGGTCAATGCATCGGAGGGTTTGAGTTCATTATTTCATGTCTAGGCTTGGTTCCCAGCCACCGAAGGCAGAGCTGGAGTCAGGGGGTTACACACAAACCTGAATTTGCCCGAGCAAGTGAGCGAGATGTGCCTGGGGACATGGAAATGAGTTAATTGCTGTAATCCGAGTCCTGGAGAACATTTTAATTGGGTTGCAAAGGGGAATTCAGTGCTTTAAAGCACTTTTGGAGCCAAAAACCTTGAGGTACCAGGCACCCATGGGTGCTCTGCTGGGGCTGAGCCCCAAGGGACCATCAGGGAGGAGATGCAGGAGGGAGGTGGAGGAGGAGGAGGATGAAGAGGAGGTGGAGGAAGCCCAGAAGCAACGCTGGGATGTGGCTGATGGGCAGCTCCAGCTCCCAGCCCTGCCAGGGCTGCTCTGCATGCTCAGGGCTTCAGTGCCCTCGCCCTCACCCCACCTGCCTGGGATCCATTCACGATTTAGGGTTGGTTTTGGCTCCAAGCAGGGAGGCTGCAGCTCTAACCTGAGCTGCAACAGCACAGGGCCAGAGCCTCCGTCAGGAGTGCACTGAAGGAATGACATTTTCTTCATGTGGAGATTGAGAAACAAAGCTGGGGTAGGGAGAGGGTCTGAGGGGTTGGGTAGCTCCTGTTCAACACCCACCTGGTGCAAACTGCTGGGACTTGGGTCCTTCAAGAACTTCTCGGTGCCGTGGGTGCTGTGTGACTCAAAGGATGCTTGGACAGGAGAATCCTGTTGGGGAGGATGAAATAGGAAAGCCTTATAAAAATTATTACCTGGCAAAAGATGCTGAGAATATGGAAACTATAAGCCAGATTGAAATGAAGACAAGCTTTGAGATACCAAACCCCAGTGACTGAACAACTGGAAAACAATGGCATGGCCACTGAAGGTAATCCCCCTTTTGATTAAACAACTCCCCTTTTTGATTAAACAATTCTCCTTTTGATTAAACAATTCCCCTTTTTGATTAAACAATCCCCTCTGCTTGCACCAGGTCCAAGGGTCAGAGCAGACCCTACCAACTCGGCAGAAGGTCCAAAAAGCAGTTTTTAGAGTTTAAAATACAATGCCGTATGGTAATGCAATGACTCTCATAGGCTGTATGTAAATGTTGTAGGATTTGTAGCTTGTTCTAGATTGGTTGGTGAAAATTAGAATATTCAGCACAGAACATGATTTATTGTATTGTAAACGGCAACCACAAGATTCCATATTCCATATCCTGTACTTCTCTCTCTCTCTCTCTCACCTCTCTGCCCTGCTCTGAGCTGTGTCTGGTGGCTCATAGCAGGTCTCCTACCCCCACGCTCTCTTTTATAATAAACTCCATGCTCTAAGACCAAAATCCACAAGTCTCTCATCTCCATCCTGGCCGTCTGAAGCAAACCGCACCTACACCTCAGACGGCAATCCTGGAGATCCAAATCCTACAGAATCCCTTGAAGGAGGGGCATGGAATTCTCATTTGCACTCCTGCCCAGAGCCAGCAAAGCCTCTCAGGATGCCGAGAGCAGCCCGGGCAGGGTGCTCAGGGTGTCCAAAGGCCTGCCCTGCATCTCCACAGACATGCCAGGGGATGCTCTTTGCTGTCACTGCCGGAAAATCTTGTAGCAGGTTCAGGACAGAGCTCCTGGGCAGTGTGAACAGCTCGGAAAGGTCAGGGCAGGGAAAACACACATTCCAGGAGAGCTGGGCTGGGAGTGGCTGCGTGGACTGAATGTGAAAATGAGAGCTGATGGAGCACTGTCCCCGCGGCAGGACGAGGCAGGGACAGGAGCCTCAGGTGCTGTGTTGGTTTAGATTTCCGGGGATTAGCAGAAGCTGGCAGAGGAAGCAGGCAGGTGGACCAAGATGGGGAAAAGAGAAACTTTATTTACAGAAACTTCTTTATATATCCATTAATAATCTAGCAACTATTGGTCAGCAGTGAATCCACCTCCTAAAACCATTGGTCACAGCTATCCAACACCTAGTACCAAACACAGAGATTAAGAAAGTCCAAAAATGCAGCTTATCTCTATTGTCCCTGAGAAAGAAGAGAAAGATTTCTGAAACAGTGCAACTACAGTGCTGCAGGGACAGGAGCCACAGGTGCTGCAGGGACAGGAGCCTGTGGGGCTGCAGGGACAGGCCACATCGAACTCTCCTCCTGCTCCTGAGGGCTCTGCAGACTCTGGCCAGCTTCAAACACAGCTCCTGGGCTCATCCAGCTCCTCTGGAGGAGTTGTTGTTCCTTGGGTCGCCATCCCGAGGGTGTTCCTCACATCTCTCCCTCCCTCCTAGAGGTTTTTGTGTTAATCTTTTCTTACACCACAGCCGTCCCTGTGTCCACATTTGCAACCCTGATGCTTTTGCTTTCCAGGAATGTTTGTGTTTCGGTGCTTCTGGCAGCTGTGGGGATCAGCTCTTGGCCAAACCTTCCTGCGCTGGAGCTGGGCTGGCTCTCCCCAGTGCCAGGCTTACCATGGAAACACCAATCCCAACCTCCCCAAAGTGCCCAGGGGCCCATGGCAGGCAGGCAGGTCGGCTGCAAGTTGCCTCAGAGCTGAATTCTCATGGCTGCTGAGCTGGAATCGCCATCTCCTGCTCATCCCATTCGCCAGCTTCCAAAAATAAATGGTCCCTGGTTGGTGTGAGGAGGAAGAGCCCAGCCTGGGATTGTTGGTTTAGATTTCCTGGGATTTGCAGAAGCAGGCAGGAGAGCCAAAGATGGCAAAAAGAGAAACTTTATTTACAAGAACTTCTTTATATATCCATTAATAATCTAATAATTATTGGTCGATAGTTTTTCCACCCCCTATAACGATTGGTTACAACTCTAGAGCATCCAGTACCAAAACAAAGAGATTAGAAAGCACAAGAATGCAACTTATCTCTATTCTCCATGAGAAAGAAGAGAAAGATTTTAAAACAGTGCAACTACGTGGGATGGCTCTGAGCATGGTGAAATCCATTCCCAGGGCTGTCCACGGGGATTTCAGGGCTCATGGCAGAAGCAGACAGCAGCAGGACAGAGGAGGAGGACATCAGGAGGGATCTAGGAGGCATTTCCCCTCTCCCAAGGGATCAGCAAGGCCCAAGCAAGCCCAGGAAAGCAATAAAGAAAAGTCCATCTGGCCGACGCCCTTCGTCTGATTCAGAATGCGAAATAAAACGCCAGAAAAGGAGCTTTTTCTCTTTTTATAAATTTTTTTTAGCAGCCAGTAGGGCCTTCATATTTTCCCACTGACATCATCCAGCATGGTTTGAATCTACAGTGACTGGTAAAGCCTCAAAGGCATAATTGCAGTTGTCTTAGGAAAGTGAAATCATATGGTGCTCCCAACATCCCCTCCCCCCTGTGCTTTTTTCCTCTTCTTTTCTTCCCCCCCCTCCCCTTTTAATGTTCCTCGCTCAGCTTCCAGATGTTTCCTGAGGAAAAAAGAGACAGAACAAGAGGCAAAGCGAGGCCCAGAGCAGGATGCTGTAGTGGAAAAGGCCACGTGGCAGTGAGAGCTTCCCAGGCAGAGCAGGGGAGTGCTGGAGGTGCAGCCTGGCTTGGAGCAGCCCAGTGGCTCCAGGCTGCAGGGACAGGGACACCTGGCTGGCCACTGTCCCTCAGCCCACCCCAGCCCTGCTGGGAGCTGCCCCAGTGTTGGTTTAGATTTCCTGAGATTCCCAGAAGCTGGCGGAGGAAGAAGGCAGAAGGACCCAAGATGGCAAAAAGAGAAACTTTATTTAATTTATTTACTTTAAACTTCTTTATATATCCATTAATAATCTAGCAACTATTGGTCAGCAGGGAATCCACCTCCTAAAACCATTGGTCACAGGTATACAACACCTAGTACCAAACACAGAGATTAGGAAAGTCCAAAAATGCAGTTTATCTCTATTCTCCCTGAGAAAGAAGAGAAAGATTTCTAAAACAGTGCAAGTACACCCCAGCCTCTCCAGGGTCCAGAAAGGAGCTGAGCGAGGTGTGCTGAGCATCAACACATGCCCTGCACACAGCCAGACTCACATTTGGGGAAATCCCAGAGCCAGGAAGGAGTTTGTGCAGCCCTGGACTCAGAGCTGTCTCCCCATATCGAAGTGGTGACTCCGACAGAGCCTGCTCCAGCTCCTTCTGAGCTCTGAGCACCCCCAGGACTTTGATAAATCCCCATTCCCATGGATTACCAATGCCCCTGTGGAGGCAATTCCAGCTGCCCACAGCCCTTTGGGTTAAGGGGTGATTTTGTCCCTCACAGGGAACATCTACACCACTCTTAAAGCCCCCTAAGGGCTGCAGGGACACAAAAACTATCACCCTCCGAGAGAAAAGCTCACACCACGATTTAGGGAAGCCCAGCCTAGGCCTGGTTTCACTTAGGGCTGTAATTCACTGAGCAGGCATGGGCAGGGTGACACAAACCCCAAAGGAGGTGCCTGAGACTCTGCCTGCCCCACACCAAGCTCCTTTCCCTCGGAGGAGTCACACCCTGCTGGAAATGTCTCTTCCTGCACAAGCTCTTCTGAGCCAGGAGCAGAAACCTGCATTCCCAGGGGCTCAGGGAATGAGGATATCCCTCAGGGATACACCTGAGAATGAGGCTATCCCTCAGGGACAAGCCTGGGGCAGGCTGAGCAAACCCCACCTCCTGCCCTGCTGTGAGAGGAGAAGCCCCAGTGGCACCAAGGAGGTGGCGAGGGGTGAGTTCAGACCCTGAGGAGGGCAGGACCAGCCTTCCCTTCCCACCCAGCAGAGAAATCCCACCTTCAGAGCTCTCCTGGAACTTTAGGGTGGCTGCCAGGGCCCAGGGGTGGCCCCGTGGTGAGAAATGACCTTCCCTCTGAGTAAAGGAGGCACCAGTGCTGCCAGCACTGTTCCCTGCCAGCACCCAGGGTGCTACACCCTAGGAGAGAGAGCACCACGGTGACACCACTGGACCTGTGGGTCCAGAAGAGTTGTCAGGGAGCCAGGCAGGGCCAATTCACCAGAAAGGAATGAAGCAATTCCCAGGAATTTGAGATTCTGCTGAAACCAGTAGCACGAGGGGTTGGGAAGGGATGAACTGGCCAAGGATTGTGGAGAGCCTGGGCCAAAAGCACCTCTGAATCAACTTGGAGACCTCAAAATGAAGTCGTATCCATGGTCTTCAGAGCATCAAGCTCCTGATAGTGAGGGGGTGCCTTCCAGTCTCCTGTTGGGGGTGCGAACACAGCTCAGCCAAACCCATTCCAGGTGTTCTGCCCTTGCTGGAGAGGAGGAATCAGAACTGCAACCTCGTGGCTGCAGTGCTGGGGTGGTTTAGAGACAGCAGCGAGGGGGATGAATCCCATCCCTGCTCAGAACGGGCAGCAGGCTGGAGGGTGGGAGAGTTGTGTGAAATCTTTGGTTTGTGCTTCCCAGTGAAAGGGTTAAACGCAGTCCTCATGGGAACACAGAGCCCAGGCCTGGGGAGCTCCTGCTCCATCCCCAGGCAGCGTTTGGAGAGCCTTCCCTGCCCACAGCACACAGCTCAGCCTTCCCGGTGGGACAGAAATCCAGCCCCCGCCCGGGGCAGGAGCGAGACCGGGCTGGGGAAGCAGGGAAAGGAGAGGAAATTTGGGAGAGCAGGGAGGGGAAAGGGGAAGGGAGAGCGTTGGTGGGAGCCCCGAAGGACGCGGGGTGTGGGATGGGGGATGCAGGATACGGGATGGGGGATGGGGGATGCGGGATGGAGCATGCGGGATGCGGGATGGGGGATGAAGGATGTGGGATGCGGGAGGCAGGATGCGGGACGGAGGATGCGGGAGGCAGGATGTGGGATGCGGGATGGGGGATGCAGAATGCAGGATGCGGATGCGGGATGCGGGATGCGGATGCGGGATGCGGGAGGCAGGATGGGGGATGAGGGATGCGGATGCCGGGGGTGGTACCCACGGCCGGGCGTTGCCATGGAGACGCGCGGATGCAGCCAATGGGAGGGCGATGCGCGGGGTTGGGGCGCCACCCGGTGGGGGCGCGGGAGCATCGCAGAGGCACCGCCGGGGTCCCCCGACGGTTCCCAGATCCCAAACCCCCCCGGTACTGCAGCCATGGTATCCCAGCCCGAGATATCCCCACAGAAACCTGGCCCGAGGGATCCCCGCAGAAACCTGGCCCGAGATATCCCCACAAAATCCCCACAAAATCCCAGGCCACGATATTCCCACAGAATCTCAGTCCAAGGGATCCCTGCAGAATCCCAGCCTGAGATATCCCCACAGAATCCCAGGCCGAGGGATCCCCACAAAATCCCAGGCCAAGATATCCCCACAGAATCCCAGCCCGAGATATCCCCACGGAATCCCAGCCTGAGGGATCCCTACAGAATCCCAGGCCAAGATATCCCCACAAAATCCCAGGCCAAGATATCCCCACAAAATCCCAGGCCAAGATATCCCCACAAAATCCCAGGCCAAGATATCTCCACAGAATCCCAGACTGAGGGATTCCCACAAAATCCCAGGCTGAGGGATCCCCACAGAATTCTGGGCTGAGATATCCCCACAAAATCCCAGACCAAGATATCCCCACAAAATCCCGGCCCGAGATGTCTCCACAGAATTCTGGGCTGAAATATCCCCACAAAATCCCGGCCCGAGGGATCCCTGCAGACTCGCAGACCCCACCGTTTGCAAGCTGAGTTTGACAGCAGCTCCTTCCCCGCCCAGTGCAAGAGCAGAGCACCAGAATTAAGGGAATTCTTTCATCTTCCTGACGCTGATAAAGCCAGTGGGAATCTGCAGGGCCAAGTTTAAAGATCTCCTTTCCTTGCATGATGCTGATGTCATATTAACAAGCCCCAGCCTTCCTCCCATCCACCCCAAAACTGCTTTAATAGGGGCGAGCTGGGGCTTGTTGGCACTGGGAAATGGAGATGGTCAATGGGAACTTCCCGAGGCTTCCCGAGAAACCTGTCCAGCCCCTGCCTTGTGATCCTGCTGCCTAGCGCTGGTTTCCATGCGCTTATCCTCCTCAGATCATGCAAATCCCGGGAACGCAGCAGGCCCAGGGAGGTTCCCAAGTTGATGTGCTGGATTTTCCTTTCAGGGTGGATTTTTCCCATGGGAAAAAGAAAAATTATCTTTATTCAATGTGTAACCACTCCACACGCACACTGCTGGCAGCAAGGGTGGTGGAACCAAAACTTTGGGAGAGGGGGTCTCTGGAGCACCAGGCACCAAAATATGATCTCTCAGATGAGTAGAGAGAATTTTTGCTGTTCAGAGCTTTTGCAGGCAAAAGTCCGCAGCTGGAATTGTGAAATCTCGCAGCTGGGAGAGAACTGGGTGTATATTAAGGGGAGGGGGATGGCAAATTTTAGAGCTCTCAGCCAGAAGCCAATCTGCAAACAGAGCAGGGGGGTTGTGTATTGTGATAAAATAAAATGGAATATCCCAAATGATGTAATTAAATAAGAGACCAGAGACAGACCCACAGATTAGGAGGTGGTCACCCACTGTGCTCCTGCATGTGGAGTGCTCAGATCAGGAAAAATGGAGATTTGCATTTCTGCAAACAAATGAGACCGGAATAAAAGGATTTCCGAACTGAAGAATTGGGTTTGGAGAGTAGGAGAGGGTCTGAAAAGAATTTCCTCATGGCTGCAGGAAACCTCGCGGGGTCGGTGAGGTCCTGGAGATGAGCAGAAGAGTGGCGAGGATGCTCCGGGAGCTCGGTGAGCGCACTGGGGGGAGCAAGAGAGCCGGAGCGAGGGCAGGAGCCGGAACGGCTCCGGGGTGTGACAATCCCACACCCAGAGCTGCTCCAGAACAGCTCCGGGGTGTGACAATCCCACACCCAGAGCTGCTCCAGAACAGCTCCGGGGTGTGACAATCCCACACCCAGAGCTGCTCCAGAACAGCTCAGGTGTGTGACAATCCCACACCCAGAGTCACTCCAGAACAGCTCAGGTGTGTGACAATCCCACACCCAGAGCTGCTCCAGAACAGCTCCGGGGTGTGACAATGCCAGCGCCCAGAGTCACTCCAGAACAGCTCCGGGGTGTGACAATCCCAGCACCAAGAGCCACTCCAGAACAGCTCAGGTGTGTGACAAATCCAGCTCCCAGAGCCTGTCCTGGCCTGTCCTCCCTCCACCGTGACAAGGGACATGGCAGTGTCACAGTCCGGGCATTGTCCCCTGTGCTCAGCTCCAGAGCCCCTGTGCTGTTCTGTGCTCAGCCAGGGAGGTGAGAGCTCCTCTCTCTGCCCTGCTCCTGCTCAGCCCCTCCACCAAGCCCTCACCTGCAGGTGGCTGCCCAGATGTCCCCAGGGTCCCCCAGGCCAAGCACAGGGTGGGGAACTGCTCCAGGGGGACAGACACAGCAATGTCATTGAAAGCCCCTCATTAAAATCAACATTCAACACACAATCTTAATTTAAAACAATTAAAAAAAAAACCAACTAAACTAAACAGAAAAGAAAAAATCATCCCACACCAGATCCAGAAATAACATCATCACAATACAGAACAGAAAGGACAAATCACACAAAAACCACCCCTAGAACTTTCACGAAAATTAAGACCAAATACTTCATTATCATTCCGCTTTAAAAGCATAGCTTAATACTTGTTTTGCCCATTATTTCTGTCCTGCCCAGGCCTCTGAGCTGGGAGCAGCTTCATCTATTCCCAGCCCAGCCCTCTGAACCAGGGCTTGCTGTGCTAATGCTCAGGCAGAAGGAGTCCCCAGGCTCTTGGTTATCTCCTTAGGACCCGGATTTGGGCTCTTCAAAATCACTTTTCTGAAACTCTATAAATAAATGCCATTCTGCGTGCTTGAGTTAACATTAGCCTAAAAACCATCCTGCTTATAGCTCATGTCAGGCAAACAAGACAGGCTTGATAACTGGAGAGAGTGATTTATAAAGGCACCATATGGGAGCTTGTCTAAGAATTATAATTGATTAGCGAGCTGCAGAAATATTGCCGCGGTGCAGACACCGAATCCCCCCGAGGTTCAGCTCCTCCGAGGGGCCTGACACCCATCCCAGCACGAATCCTGCAAAATCACCCTCCATCCTGCCCCCCAAATTCCATGAGGGGTTTCTCAGCCCCGTCACACCCGAGCAGAGATTCTGGGAGCATCCTGAGAGCTCGAGGACACGACGCAGCCGAGGATAGCAGGGGTGGGTGTGAGTGCAGCCGTCCATCTGCCGAGTCCTTGGATTTTCTCGGCGCTCCAGGAAGAGCTCCTGGCCTGGGATCTGTCTAGACACTGCAGGCAGGTAGCAGACCCTGGGGATTCTCGTGGCAAGGGCTCCCACTGCTGACAGACAGTCCCAGGCAAGCAGGGAGGGGAGGAAAACACCCTGGGTTTGCTCTTTGCCAAGGATTTGGGGCTCAGAGGATCCCTCAGCACGCAGAGTGCTCAGGACACGTTGGATTTGTTCCCCACCACATTACAGCTCACCCAGGGCTGTCCTGAGTCCCAGCACGGAGATTTGGGGTCTCTTGGTGCTGTCTGTGCATGAAAAAGGTCCTTACAGACTCGTGGCCTTGCTGGGCAAGGAGGGAGACATAAAATACTCAATTTAGAGAGCGTGACAAAAATCCCTATTTCTAGCAGCAGGCAGCATCCAGTGCCCATTAGACAAGAGTTGTTGAGTTAATTAGAAATGTATATTTGATACCGGGGCTGAGCAGGGCCCCGCACGCCGCTAAGGTTTAATAATTGATTTGTAATTTATTTGCCCATTAATTCTTCCTCTTTCAGAGCAGAGCCAGGAGATCGTGCGGGCTCGTCCATCATCCCGGGCAGCGGCGGTGCAGCTCCTGCTCCCCCTGAGCTGTCGGGGGTGACAGACTGAGCCTCGTGCAGCCTGTAATTAGTTACTGACTTCAGAAGCTTTTTATAGGAGCTGCGTGTGCCTCTCGAGGAAGATTAACAAAGGGTTTCTTTCCCGCCGACTCGGGCCGCGTGTCAGCACGAGCCGGGCTCCAGAAATTATTGATTCCCTTTCCATAAGGTTTGCATTTCCAAGGTAAGTGATTTGGCTCTTACAGGCAGCGGGTCCCAGGGCTCCATCCATCACGGCACAGCAGCAGGGCTGACCCAGGCACCGGCGGCAGGTTCAGGTTTGAGCAGAGCCTGCGACACTTTCCCTCCCTGCCGCCATCTATTATGACAGGGAAAAGGGTTTCCAAGGTGCCCATTCCCAGTTAATCAGAGGGAAAATATAATTACGGTCCCCGAGACCCCCACTCATTTCTGCTGTCACAGGATCAGGGGTTCATTGCTATCTGCTCATTCCTTTTATTTTCTGAACTTTCGGGGCTGTACCTGAGCTGGAGTTTTCAAAGCTCCCATTACCTTCCAGAGGAAAACAGAGTTTTCCAGGTGCCTGGGAGATCCCAAGGTCCTGAGGGACAGCCAGGATGGAGCAGAGGACACTGAGACACCCACAAGCATCAGGACAAGAAGGGAAAGGGCTCTGACAACAGTTGGCAAGCAAAGAAATATTTTGAATAGTCAAGAACAACATTTCGCAGAGGTGAAAATGCCATTTTTAATCAAGAAACTACAGCCCACACCCTGGCTAGGAAGGAGAGCCAGGGAGTGCTGGCTCCCAGTGCCTGCCCAGTGCTGACTCTCATCTCAGCAATCCTCATCCTCTTCCACCTCTGGAGACCTCTGGCTGTCAGAACATGCTCTGATGGAGGAACAAGGATGGGAAAAGTGCGTTGGAGCGGGGCAGGAATGCCAGCTCCCCACATGGGCACGGCAGAGACGAGACAAAGGCCTCCAGGAAGCTTGGGAGGCCCAGGGACAATTTTGGCAGGAGCGAGGCCGCGGAACAAGCCAATCTTCCTGTGTGCAATCTGCCACGGAGCTGCTGCTATAAATAAGGTTGATGGATTGATTGCCATAAATCACAACCCTGCTGACACCCCGGAGCTCTCGCAAGCAGCGGGGTGCTCGTGGGGCTGGGTCCTGTCCCTTGGCAGAGGCAGGAGAGGAATTAGTCATTGCTTGTGTTCCCTGGAACCACCGCCTCCCTCCCCCACGGGACGGGGGATTGAAGAGAGGGATGGGTTGGATATCCTTGGGATGGAGCAGGTGACCTCTCCTGACCGTGAGGGTCCCCAGGTCTGCAGAATCACGTCCTGGTGGTCCCAGCGGAAATGGTGATTTCGGCAAGGTTACAGCTTGTTCAGAGCGGCAGGAAATGAGAATCCAAGTCTTCTTCCTGTGAGGTTAAGCCCCTATTTGCACGGAGCTGTGGGGCAGCCCCGAGCTCTGGAGCAGATCAGAGGGGTCAGAGCTCCCACCATAGCTGACCTGGTCCAGAAACGCTCCAGACAAACCCATGGAGCAGGATTGGTGCAGGATCAGCTCCCATCTGCCTGGGAATGATCCTCTGGGAGCACAGAGCCATCCAGGCTCTCCCTAGAATCCACTTCAGTGGTGCCAACCTGGGGCAGCACAAAAGCACCTGCTTCCTTTGTTTGATTCGCCTGTAACCTGCCCAGCTCCAGCAGCATCCCTGATTTATTTTGGTTTTTATTTTTTATTTATTTATCCCTGGGAAGATACGAGAGGATTCCCTGGATAAAACCCCTCAGCAAAACCCAGCATCCCCAGTGACACCCCCAGCCCAGGGCCTGCTCCCTCCTGCACCCCCTTTAAAACCTTTCCCACAAACAGACTTCCCTTAAAGTTCCCAATGTTCTGGGTGTAAATCCTTCCCCTCCTTTCCACGCTGCTGGAAGTTTGCTGCCGGCTATATATTTTTAGATTTTAAAAATGTCACCCTCAAGTGCTCCGAGCGCCCGTAAGTACCGCGAGAAACAAACCCATATAGACTTGCTGTCAATAAGCCCAGCCTCAGATGGACTCCCCGCAGCCCTGGCACGGTAAATTACAGCCTTTCCCCCCCCAAACGATGGCTGGCTGCTTATTATTGGCTTTCATCTTTATTGCCTCGTCAGGTGGAATGGTTGGAGTGACAACAGCAAATAGCCAGCCACAAATTGTGTCTCCTGCCAGCCTTGCTGCAGGCTGAGAGAGCCTCCAGAATCCTGCAGGGATGCTGGGATGGGCTGTTCACACGATATCAAACCGTCCAGAGGGAATTCCTAAATCACCCCAAGCTCTTTTCCTGCCAGTTTGAGGATGCTCTGGGCAGCCCTGTCACCCTCTCAGATTTTATTCTCTGGGAGCATCCCATATCAGACCCCAGCGAATGTACAGACGCAGGGTTTACAAATGGCTGTGGAAGTGGGAAATGTTTCCTGGGTCTCACTACTGCAAATTGCCCCCCACGTGTCTCTGCTGCCACCAGGACAGTCTGATCTGTGCCTGGAGATGTGGGGCTGTGCCAGGTCACAGCTAAAAACTGCCTGCACTGAGCTGTCCTGGCTTTGAAAGCCGTGGTGAGCACTTCATGGGCTGGGAGGAATCTCCTGACAGCGAGACTCTTCCCAGAGGGCCAGGCAGAGAGGTTGGGAAGGCAAAGAGGTGGGAATTTCCAGCAGAGAAACGTGGCACAGGCAGTTGGTCCCCAAAAAGAAGAAAATTGATCCTCCCATGAAGACCAGACCCTTCCAGGCAGGGGTTAATCCATGGGGTCATTGGGGACCACCCCCACCCTGCCGACAGCAGGAAATTGTGTTCTTTGCCACGAGGAGGGAAACGATCCTGGAGCAGGACCAGGCAGGCCAGAGCAAGCTTTTCTCATCCGACCGGAGTCTGACGGGAGGAGCTCGTTCCAGAGGATTGGGAAATCTCTTCAGAGCGCCCAGGAACCCACGGAGGCTGCTCGGGGAGCAGCTGGGAGGGGACGCTGGTGCTGATGGCCATGGAGACACGGGAGCAGCCCTGCCACCCTGGCCCTGTCACCTCCCTGTCACCTGCAGGGCATGGGCAGAGATGGGGCAGGGATGGGAAAGGGATGGGACAGGGATGGGACAAGGACAAAGCAGGACTGGGACAGGGATGGGACAGGGACAAGGACAAAGCAGTATTGGGGCAGGGATGAGGCAGGAATAGGACAGGGGTGGGGCAGGGATGGGACAGGGATGGGACAGGGATGGAGCAGGGATGGGGCAGGGATGGAGCAGGGATGGGACAGGGATGGGACAGGGATGGGACAGGGATGGACAGGGATGGGACAGGGATGGGACAGGGATGGGACAGGGATGGACAGGGATGGGACAGGGATGGGACAGGGATGGGATGGGATCTATGGGATCCATGGGATGGGATGGGATGGGATGGGATGGGATGGGATGGGATGGGATGGGATGGGATGGGATGGGATGGGATGGGATGGGATGGGATGGGATGGGATGGGATGGGATGGGATGGGATGGAGCAGGGATGATGGACTCTGGCTGGTGGCTGATGGATCAGAGCCGCCTGGGGCAGAAGGACAGTGCCACTCCTGTGTGTTCATCCCATGGCATTTTGGGATCAGAGCTCATTTCACTGACAGCCCAGGGCTGAGGAAAGGCTTTTGCCTCATTTTGGGGCACTGGAACCTCCTCCCTGCAGCTCCTCCAGCCCCTCCTGGTGACACAGAGTCACCTGCGTCCCTTCCCCTCTCCCAGCACAACCAGAATGTGCAGAAAGCAGCTCTGAGTGGGCAGGAAGGAGCAGGGAGCCCCAGGAAGAGATTCCAGCCTGCAAAATTCACCAGCAGCAAAGCAGGAGCAGCCTGAGAGTCACAGAACACCCCAGAACCATCCAGGCTGGAAAAGAACTCTGAGATCATCGAGTCCAAACCTTCCTGCTCCAATCCCGACTCGAAGACAATTCCCCTTCTGTCCCCTCGGCTCTCTGCAGCTCTCCACTGAACTCTCACAGGGATGGGGCTGCTGTCATAACAAACACGAGGCTTTTATGTTATAAATTAAAAGGTCCAGACAAAATGAACCCCAGGAGCTGCGTCCTCAGGAGTCACAATGACTCCAACTCAAGCTTTTCGTAAGAAAATAAATTAAATGCCCTGGCTGCTTTACTCATCAGGCTTCACTACCTTGAACAGCACCCCAGCAAACACTTGTGCCTTCATTGAACGCTCTTCAGCCTAATACCCACCATAAAAGAAATCCAGCAGAAAGCCTGGCTGATAACTTTAGCAAATTTCCATTTGACCCTCCCCTTGGGTTTTGGGGTGAGTGTTGAGTGAATGAGCTTTAAAAGCATCTTTTCATTTAGCCTTCCACAGCAGAGACTCGCCGAGCCAAGAATCATACCTCACTCTGTCAGAAGAAAAACAAGATGTGGGCTTAGTGGAATTGAGCTGCGTTGGAGCCCGGTGTGGAAAATCTTGTCTCCAAAGCCAAACAAGCTTTCACTGCCAGTGTTGTAAGGCAGAGAGATGCGAAATTTTTGTGGCTGATATTTCTCGCCTGTGCCTGGGGATCTGGGGCTCTTTGGAAATGAAAAGCCCTCGGTTTAGGCAATGCTTTAAATGAGAATTTGTTAACCCTTGGTCAGGCTGCAAGGGAAGAGCAGGCTCGGGCATCCTGTGGAGGGAAAATGAGTTAAAAAGTGTAAGATATGATGTTTGGGCTGTTGGTCTGTGCAGCTCACCTCAGCAGGAAATTTCAGAGTCAGGACAGGAATTTTGGGGTCAGGACAGAAATTCCAGAGCTGGGGAAAGGAGGATGGAAGGAGATGGAAGTGACTGATGGCGAAGCATCTTTCAAGGGCAGAAAACTGCTCAGAAGGATCTGATTTTGGGTGCTATGGAATGAGAGAGGCAGAGCTTCGCTTCCTCATCTTTGCAGCCTCGCAGGGTGAGGACAAAAAGAGAATATACAAAAGAAACCAAACCAAACCAAACCAAACAAATAAAAAAAAGCCCCAGAAAACCCAAAACCAAAACCCACTTTTTTTTTTTTTTTTTTTTTTTTTTCTTTCCTCTATCTCTCCTACAGATTGTTTCATTCCAGCCCCAGGGCTGCTCTGGGCAGGGGGAGAGGGAATCGGACAGGAGAGTGGGCATCCCGAGCAGGGCATCCCGGGCAGGGGAGCAGGATCCCGGGCAGGGCATCCCGGGCAGAGGATCGGGATCCCGGGAAGGGCATCCCGGGCAGAGGATCGGGATCCTGGGAAGGGCATCCCGGGCAGGGGATCAGGATCCCGGGCAGGGGATCAGGATCCCGGGCAGGGGATCAGGGTCCCGGGCAGGGGATCAGGGTCCCGGGCAGGGGATCAGGGTCCCGGGCAGGGGATCAGGGTCCCGGGCAGGGCATCCCGGGCAGGGCTCGCTGCGGTCGGGAGATGGCAGCAGCACTTTGCTCTTTGCTCGGACGGGCCGGGCTGGCCCCCGGGGGCTCCCGAGGCGCTGCCCCCAATCCCGGGGGGCTCAGCCCCGCTCCGAGAGCCCGCAGCCACCCCCCAAGCCCAGCCCTGCTCGTTCCCATTAAAAGAACCTCCCAGGACTTCCCAGCCCAAAGTCCCACCTGGAGCGCAATTCCCACCCCGCCCCGGGGAGATGGAAGCGCTGGGGCTTGGGGAGGACCGGCTGGGTCCTCGCCACCCGAACTCCCAAATTTCATTTTAAACAGAGCCTGAAGCTGAAATCCAGCTCCTCCGAGCCGTGCCCGTGCTCCCATCTGCTCCTGCTCCCACCCACACAGGGCGAGGCGGCGGGGGCAGCCCGGGACGTGCCCGGGGATGGCTGTCCCTCCCGGCCCGGCGCTGCCATGGGGACATCCACGGCGATGTCACTCGGAAAATGAGCTGCAGAAGGCCAAGGTGCCCTTGTGGCCCCGGGGCGGGGGCAGGCGGCCCCGAGGGGGAAAGCGAGACCCCGACCCCGGCCCCGAGGCCAGCCGGGGTGAAAAGGCTGCTTGAGAGAGGTCAGGAGGAGAAAACCAACCTGCTTTTCTTTGGCAATTATGAAGTGACAAATGACCAGTGAGAGAGCTCATCTGTCTGTATTTATTTGGAGAGTCCCCTCCTCCCTCCTCGCCGCAAACCTGAGGCACGGAGAGGGCCGGGATCACAGCCCTTCTCTCAAGGATTCCCAAACACTCTGCCGACACCTCACTCCGTCTCTGTCAGCGCTGGGAATGCTCCGAAATTAAGCGGTGCCTTTCCAAGAGCTTTTCCCCGCACCCCCCGACCCAGCATCTCCCACTCTCCAGCCCCCGGAGGAGCAGGAATGGCATTTTGCAGGGCAAGCTGGAGTCCCCTCCCCATCCCACAGCTCCGAGGGCTCAGGGTTTGAGGAATCGCGGCGTTCGGAGGTTCCTGATAACGCAGAGAGCTTTTGTGTGCCGTCCCTGAGCTCCGATGTCTCCGCGGCGCTCCCAGGGCAAGGGTGAAGCCCGAGCACACCCAGCCCGGAGACACAACAAAAGCGCGGAGCCACGGCATGGGCGAGAGCTTTAATTGCATTACAATCATCCGCCGGTATCAAGGAATCAGGAGCAGAGTCAAAACAGGCACTTTGATCCCTGCAGAAGCTGGAAAAACAGCAACGGCTTGGCCAAGGTGCAAACCTCCTCCTCCTCCCTCGCCGGCAGCACAGGGAGAGCAGAGCCCTTCCCCACAGCTGAGTTTGGGGGTCTGGGAGTGCCCCCCAAGTAGAAAACACAGCAGGAATCAAACACAAGATTAAAAAAAATACTAAAAATCAGTGGTGAGCTGGCTTTGCTTTCCTTTCTGTTATTAGCATGGTTAAAAATAGAAGCAAGCCCTGTTTCCAAAGCGCGGTGTGGTTTTCCAGGCAGGGGGCAGCGTGACCCGGGCAGCGCCCGGAGCATCCCACAGAGCAACCCACAGTCACCCCACAGAGCATCCCAGAGATCACCCTACAGAGCATCCCACAGTCACCCCACAGAGCATCCCACAGAGCATCCCACAGTCACCCCACAGATCACCCCACAGATCAGAGCATCCCACAGATCATCCCACAGAGCATCCCACAGAGCATCCCAGAGAGCATCCCAGAGATCACCCCACAGATCACCCTACAGAGCATCCCACAGATCATCCCACAGAGCATCCCACAGAGCATCCCACAGATCAGCCCACAGATCACCCCACAGATCATCCCACAGATCATCCCACAGAGTATCCCACAGATCAGAGCATCCCACAGATCATCCCACAGATCACCCCTCAGTCACCCCACAGATCACCCCACAGATCCCATCCCGCTCGGGCCGGGCGATAGGCACACAAACCCTCGGGACGGAGGTAAATATTTGCTCAGCAAACACACAGCGCTGCCCGGAGGTTAACGAGACACATGAGCACCCTGTGCGGCTGAGATGGGAGCGTGGCCGGGGGGCTCCCGGGGGGCTCCGGAGGTGGGCAGGGAATGGGAATGGGCAGCTCTGGGAAGCGACAGGTAAATAACCCCTGTGCCCCTTCCCCTGTCCTCAAAAACCTCCTTGCGGCACTTCCCAAATGAAAAAAAATCCATTATTCCCGAATGAAAAAAAAAATCATTTTTCCCGAATGAAAAAAAAAAAAAAAAAAAAAAAAATCCCGAATGAAAAAAATTCATTTTTCCGAATAAAAGTACCTCGCGGCCTCGCTGGAAGCGCACGGGTCGGCACTAAGCGAGCTGAGGCTCTCATTTTCCATCTCCAGCCGCCGGGGGAGGATTTCTCCAGGCTGTAAACCCGGGAGAGAGCGAGTTCAGTCTCGCTCGTACCTGGCAACAAATCCAGGTGAGGCTCAGGCCAGCGCTGACGGCTCCCGATCCCCGGCCCTGGTGACCCCAGGAGGGACAGGACTGGAAAATGTCACCTCCATCCCGGCCTGGGGGGGCTGCCGACCCCTGAACCCACGGCTGAGCCCCAAGGCACGGGGACAGTCCCCAGCCGCAGCCCTGGGGGCTGGGATGTCCCTGCGGGATCTGGGGACACCAAAACAGGGATTGTGTGCTGCCAGGCAGGGCCAGGATGGCACTGGGGTGTCCCTGCAGGGTCTGGGGACACCGCAATGGCAATTGTGTGCTGCCAGGCAGAGCCAGGATGGCATTGGGGTGTCCCTGTGGGGTCTGGGGACACCAAAACGGGAATTGTGTGCTGCCAGGCAGGGCCAGGATGGCATTGGGGTGTCCCTGCGGGGTCTGGGGACACCAAAATGGTAATTGTGTGCTGTCAGGCAGGGCCAGGATGGCACTGGGGTGTCCCTGCGGGGTCTGGGGACACCACAATGGGAATTGTGTGCTGCCAGGGGACCCCAGCAGGGGCAAAGGGATTGGGGAATCTTGCATGGAAAATACCTGAGGAAAAGGGGAAAATCGCGGTGGGATTTGGGGAGCTGCCACAGCTCTGGATTTCCCTGGGTTTGTGGTGAGCAGGAGGGACAGAGCCCTGGGATGGGGACCCTGATGGGGACAGCCCCCCCAATGAATAACTCAAGACACACCAGTAAGAACAAACAAAGACTTGGACTGGGTTATATTTTAAAATGCTCATATATTTTCTTTTTTTTTTTTCTCCTTTTTTCTTTTTCTCTTTTTTTTTCCTCTTTTTTTTTCCACAATTCTAATACAATTGTTCTCAAAATACTGGCGTTTCCAGCAGCAGTTCTTTTTTCAGTTTTCTTTTTTTTTTTTTTAAACCTTTTTGTTGTTGTTGTTTTTGAAGTGAATAATAATATACGGTAGTGATTTCACAGTAAAACAGACCTGCGGGAACGCCAGAGATACGTGACAAAAGACACCCCCAGACCAGCCCTCCCCCTCCCTCCCCCCCCTCCCATCCCGAAAAAGATTTTGGAAGTGGGGGAAAAAAAAAAAGTTCATTCAAAAAAATTATTTCAAAAGAGATTTCATATAAAGCCTTTAAAACACGGTCAGAAGTTTCTCCCTCTTCTCCAGATCCCTGTGGCTGAACACTTACAGAGAGAAAGAGAGAAAAAATAGAGAGAGTTTATAACAATCTCTGTAGAAGAAACAAAACAATCCAGGAAAAAAAATATCCAAGGATATGGTAAGGGATAAAATTACATTTGTACAAAAATAGATTTTAACTTTATTGATGCTTTAGATATTTTTTTCCTTATCTTTTCTCTTTTTTTTTTTTGTCATTCTAAATTTTAATGTCTTTTTTTTTTTTAATCTATGTATCCCATAGCCAAGGCATCCATCACTAAGTATTGGGAATTGCTAAAGCTATTCTTTTACTCCAAACCACCTGCTTTAAAGAAAAAAAAAAAAACAAAACAAAAGAAGAAAAAACAAAACAAAAAAGGCATCTTAAAATAGATGCAGTTCCTTTGTCTCGAGGAATAAAGATCCAGATTTGGCATCTGCCAATTTGGAAAGGGATTCGGATACAATGGAAGCAAAACAAGAAAAAAAAAACCAAAAAAAAAACCAAAATAAAAAGCGAGGGGAGGGAAAAAACAAAAAACCAACAGGAAAAAGAATGGCCTTAAACCACAAAAAGCCAGGAAAAGTCTGTAATTGCTACAGTTCTCTATCTGTATATGTGCTGGGGTATTATACAGTGTATATATCTACAGTACATACATGTATACACACACGGATAGCCACTGAGCCAGCTCGGCACCCATGGGGACAGCAGCAGCTCCTCAGCCACACCCCAGCCTTTTTTTGGGGACCAGGAGCCTGGCCCGGGGCTGGAGGGGTCACCGTGGGCTCCCCCAGCCCTGGGAGCTGTCCCCAACACCCCTAACGCCACTCCTGCTCAACATTCCAGCGCCGAGGGCAGCTCGGCAGCCCCACGGAGGGGTTTGGGATGTGCTGGATGGGGTCAGGGTCGCGTGGAACATGCACAGGCAGCGAGGGACGCGCCGGGGGCAGCGGGTGGCTGAGAAGCTGATGTTTGTGCTATCTTTAGAAAATTAAAGATTGTCCCACCAACGAAAAGGAATTCGAAACGAAAAGATAATAATTACAAACGGATCACCCTAATCGAAGCGGATTTTTTTGCAAGAGTGCTGAGATCTGGTTAAACCCAAGTCCTACCTCTCTAGGGAATAATGTGCCTTTTGTTTTCCTTCGGCCATGTCTCACCTCTCCACACAAGCACAGCGTTATCGTGATGAGGACAACAACAAAACAAAGCCCAAAGTGAAAAGAATACAAATGAAAGACAAACTCATGCAAAGCTCGTTGCTTTAAGGCTGCTCTGGCGGATGTTCTCGATGCACAAAAGCTTCTCCTTCCCACGGGAAGGGCTGGGATGAGGATGGATGGGGTGGCCTGGAGTTTGGGGGCTCAGGGAATCCCAGCTCCCTTTCACCAGCGGAAAACTGAAATCCCAGGACAAGGCTCAGCCTTTCCCAAAATCCCCTCCACCACGGGCACGGATTGAGGCTGTGCTGCTCCAGCAGGGAAACTGAGGCACAGGGATGCACATCCTGACCTTGGGGAGCTTGGGGCCTGTGGGGCCTCCCCCTCGGCATTAGCAGGGAAAATGCTAAGGGGATGGGATGGGATGGGATGGGATGGGATGGGATGGGATGGGATCCATGGGATGGGATGGGATGGGATGGGATGGGATGGGATGGGATGGGATGGGATCCATGGGATGGGATGGGATGGGATGGGATGGGATGGGATGGGATGGGATGGGATGGGATGGGATCCATGGGATGGGGTCCATGGGATGGGATGGGATGGGATGGGATGGGATGGGATGGGATCCATGGGATGGGATCCATGGGATGGGATGGGATCCATGGGATGGGATCCATGGGATGGGATGGGATGGGATGGGATGGGATGGGATGGGATGGGATCCATGGGATGGGGTCCATGGGATGGGATGGGATGGGATGGGAGCTCCCACTGTGTCCCCCAGCCCCAAGGAGCCCTTCCAAGCCATCCCCCAGGAGAAAAGCAGCTCCACCCCACAGAAAACAGCGGGTTCACCAAAATCCACCAACTTTCCCAAAGCTTTTCCCCTCTGGCAAGCAAGTCCCAGGCTCCTTCCTGCCGAACGGGCTGGGGGCTGCCCGGGGGCTGGGTGGGCTCGGGGCTCTGGGAACTGCCACCTCCCTGCGCCCCGCTGGGGCTGCGCCAGCCTCCCGCTGGCAGGGAACAGCCTGCTCGTGTTTCCTGGCACCCCTGCCAGATTTCATTTCTCCTGCCTCGTTTTCTTGGCAAATTCTTGCAGGGTGAAGCTGTTTAATAATATTTTCAGCGGCTTGCAGGCTGCTGGGGAAACAGAGCCAAGACGCTCTGCCTGCCTCTGCCGATTTGCCACTTCGGGCCAGCCTAAGGAGGAAGTTGTCACCTGAAATATTTTTTTAGCAGGGAGGTGGCCTGGAGCTGCAGGGGATGGAGCTGCCAGGGGGGATGGCAACAGGCAGGTGGCAGCTGCGTCCCCTCCAAAACAGAGGTGGCAGTGAGGTGGTGGGTGCTGCTCCAGCCCCCTCCAGAACAAAGGAGAGCTGCAAACAGGGAACAAAAGGATCTTTGAGACCTCATCCTGTGCTTTTTAAGGGTGGGGGAAGCCCCTCGTTCTCGGCTCCCAGCACGGTGTGTTTGGGACAATCTCTCCTGCCAAGGGGGGAACCCTTCCCAACATCGCAACATCCCTCTGCACTCCCTCTGCTTTGTTTTTTCTCTAACTTGGGTTTTTGGTGGGGCACTGGAGACACCTGATGAGGGTGAAATGGGGAGGGGAAGGGGAATTGCTCCCTGGCTGACCTCTGGCCACACACTCCTGGGGGAATCCCATCCCATGGGGTGTGGGCACACTCCTGGGACCGTGTCCCAAATCCCCAAAAACCTCTCCAGCTCCCTGCGGTCACACCAAGACTCAAGGAAAGGGTTGTGCAAAAGCCAAGGTGCTTTTGGTGCTCTCAGTACCCCGGAGAGGACAGGGATGGTGCTGCCACATCCCCCACCCAACCCCACACCCCGGCCCGACGGGAGACCAGGGGAGGGGGAGCCCTCTTCTTGCTTCACCTCCAATTAACAGCTGCAATTAAGCAGCCTGGCCAAGCACTCCCACTAATTGATGCCTTGCAGTGTTTTGCAGGGCTGAAACAACAGGAGCAGCGTCCTGGATGAGCCGAAACCCTGGAACGGGGTCACGCCGGGATGCTGGGGCAGCGCTGGGATGTACTGGGACAGTGGGGACAGTGCTGGGGTATACTGGGGCAGCGTTGGGATGTACTGGGGCAGCCCTGGGATATACTGGGGAAGTGCTAGGATGTACTGGGGCACCACTGGGATATACTGGAGCAGCACTGGGATGTACTGGGGCAGCGCTGGGATGTACTGGGACAGTGCTGGGATGTACTGGGACAGTAGGGACAGTGCTGGGATACACCAGGGCAGCACTGGGATACACTGGGGCAGTGCTGGGATATACTAGGGCAGCACTGGGATATACCAGAGCAGTGCTGGGATGTACTGAGGCAGTGCTGGGATGTACTGGGGCAGTGCTGGGATGTACTGGGGCAGCACTGGGATGTACTGGGGCAGCACTGGGATGTACTGGGGCAGCGCTGGGATGTACTGGGGCAGCACTCAGATATACAGGGCAGCGCTGGGATATACCAGGACAGTGCTGGGATGTACTGGGACAATGCTGGGATATAATGAGACAGTGGTGGGATACACCAGGGCAGCACTGGGATGTACTGGGACAGTACTGGGATATACCAGGACAGTGCTGGGATGTACTGAGGCAGTACTGGGGCAGTGCTGGGATGTACTGGGACAGGACTGGAGCACTGCTGGGATGTACTGGGACAATGCTGGGATATACCAGGACAGTGCTGGGATGCCGTGCTGAGGGCAGGGGTCCCAGCAAGCCCCCAGGAGCTGGGGAAGTGCGATGGGGAGTCCCTGGCAGCCTTAAAGCAAGTGCTGCAGCTGGCTCATGCCCACACGGGCAGCTCCACGCCTTCGGGGTGCCCTCTGGGATGGCAGAAAGGCATTCCCTGTGCCACCAGGCGCCGTGTCACTCGGGGGGATTCAGCTCCATCCCAAATCCTCTGCTCTGAAGGGGAAGGAGAAGGCTCTGTGCAGCCACGGGTGACTCACTCACAGGGCACGGCCTCTCCCTCCGCAAAGTAACTACCGACACTACTAAGAATAGTTAGAAACCAAAAATAGAATTCTTTTTTTTTTTTCCTTTTTTTTTTTTCTTCTCTTTTTCAAAAACTCCATCCTCTGAAAATAGCCAGCTGCAATCGAGTTCAACCACTCCCCTCGGCTCGTCCAAACCCCGCTGCCCCGAGGGCTGGCACCGTCCTTGTCCCCCAGGGAAGCCCCACCGGCCACGGGGGGGCACGAACAGGGGAGAGAGGGGGCGAGGCCAAGCCTGGCTGGTGGCTCATCCCAAACCTCATGGCACGGCGGGGCAGGGGTTGGCAAAGCTCTCTCCGCTCCCACTTCTCTACAAGTAGCACAGGGAACCAGCGAGCAGGTCTGGAGATGCAGCAGTGACAGCGACGCACAGGGGGACAGGCGACGAGGAGGCCAGGACGGCGGGGGATCCCCGGATCAGACGGTGCCTCCGGCGCTGGGGGAGCGGGGAGGGACGGGCTGGGGCGGAGGAAAGCAGAGGAAGGGCCCCGAGGGAGCCCGGCCGGGCGAGGGACTGACCCGGCAGAGGTCTCTAAGTCATTTGGTGCGGCGCTTCCAGCATTTCCATCAAGAAGGTGTCGATGGGCGTGTCGCCTATTAGCTTGAAGAAGAAGAGGTGCTCCAGGCATTTCAGGCCGATGGACCGCAGGGCTGGGAGGCGCAGCAGGAGCTTGGCGAACCTGGGGGACAGGAAACACCACAGGGTCAGACAGCCCTGCTTGGGGAGTCAGACACAACCTCTGCTGCCCAACCGTGGGCAGGGAATCATTCATTGTGCCCCAGCCTTGGAGATCACAACAAACATGTGCTGCTAACTCTGTTGCAAGAGGGAAACAAGAAATGGAAGGTCAGCCCTGGGCTGGGGTGCTGCACCCCGAGATGTTCACGGGGTCCCCACACTGCAGCCATGGAGAGGAGGCCCCAGGATCAGCCCTGGCTCAGGCAGGGCTGGGAGCAGCTCCAGCAGCTCCATTTTTGGGCAGGGAAAAAGGCAAATAGGCAGGAAGGGGCTGGAGGAGATGCTCGGTGGGCTGAGCTGGCACTCGGCTGGGCAATGCCCCTTCCCTGCAGGCTCTGGGCACCTCCTGAGCAGCTCCACCAGCCCTCACTGCGGTTCTGCCATCACCAGCCGAGCCCTGGGGCTGCTGGCGAGGCAGGAACTCGGCTGCCAGGCAGGGTGAAGCCACGGGAAGGAGAGAAGGGCCGTGACACCACAGCTGGAAGGAGCACTGCAAAGCACCCGGGCCAGGGGTGCTCCCCTTCCCTGGGCCCAGCACCCCGAGGAGCCCCAGACAAAGAAAAGCCTTTCTCCCCACGCTGCCCTGCCTGGAGTGGATGCTCTCAGGTCACACAGAGAGGAGGACAAGGAGAAGGACAGGCAGGAGGGCTGGAGAGAGGCAGCAGCACTGCAGGATCCAGCCAGGATGGAGATGAGCCATCCACACCAAGGAAAAGCTGCTGGTGTTGGGCCCCGAGGGTACCAAGAGGCTGTGGAGCCTGGAGAAAGCCGCCAGCTTCTCCAAGGGTCCTTGGAGCCACCCCTGCTGCCACTGGAGGTCACCTCCTAGTGGGAGCGCTCCCAACCCAGGGAAAAGCCTTCAATGATCAGGAGCAGGGGAATTTGCTTTTCCTGCTGCAAAATCAGGAACTGAACAGCAGCAAAGGGCCAGGGAGAAAGGGACCCTGCAGAAAACACACACAGGGACATGCACAAACACACAGATATTATACATGCATGCACAATTCCCTCTCCCTATTTTTTTTTTTCTGCTGAGCTGGCGAGAATGGTGGGAGCAGAGCCAGGAAAAACAAATCAGTCCTACCATCCCATTCAGGAAGTTTCCCTTTAAACCAAACCAGATGATGGCTCCAGCCCTCGGATATGTTTAACTATGAGATAACCAGCCCGGAGCACAGTGTGCCAGGGCTGGGGCTGGGAGGGGAGAAAAGATTCCTGATTTCTGATTCCCTGTGGTGCTGGGTGTCACGTAGGCACCCAGACCTCCCCGTGGGCTGCACGGAGGGAGCAGGGATGGGTTTTTCCTGGGAATGTCTCCCTGTGCAAAGAAATTCCCTGTTGGTGTGTACAGGGTACTCCCAAACTCCTGCTGTCTGGGGACTCCCTGCACCAAAGGGCACCTGAAAAAGTGGGAATTCCAGAAATCCCACAGCATGGAGCAGGAAAAGGCACCTGAAAAAGTGGGAATTCCAGAAATCCCACAGCATGGAGCAGGAAAAGGCACCTGAAAAAGTGGGAATTCCAGAAAAAAAGGCACTGATGGTGGCTTGAGCAGGGCTTTGCTCAGCCACAGAAGAACTTCTCTGCAGGGATCACACTGTGCTGTGAGGCCGGAGGGATGGAGGGGATTTCGGAGACCTTCAGGGAGCTCTCGTGCAACTCCTCCCAGGCCACCAGGAAACCCTCCTGAGCCACCTCAGGGGTGATGGCACCACTGCCCTGCACCTCGGGGGATGCAGTGAGGGCAGCAGGGCCCAGTCAGGGCTCTCAGGACATCCCTGAGCCTGCAGAACCTCACAGGGCACCAGGGAAAGGTGTGAGCATCACACAAAGCCCGAGGTCACTCAAAGCTTCAACTCCAGAAACGCAATTTAATAAAGTTTTCTGGAAGAAGAGCCAGCTTGAGAGTCGGCCTGGGGTGCACACAGACCCCTGAGGGAGGAGAGGTGCCAGCCCTGCTCTGTGCCCTGTGCTCGTCCCTCACTTCCCCAAATCAAACACACCCCATGGCACCTCCACCCTCGCTCTCCCTGCCTCGAGCCAACCAGGAACATCCCAAAACCCCTTCACAACGCCTCTTTCTTCATCTGCCAGCACTCTGGGACCCAAAGCGGGGAAAAAACAAATCCACCATTACTTCTGAGGGCACGCTCTGCCCACTGCACACACGGCAGTGAAAGCATCCTTTCTGCTGAACCACCCAGGAATGCAGGTGAGATGCAAATCCCACTTGCCTGGGCTGTCTTTCCCAATATTCATGCACCAGTAGCAGCTTCCAGTGCTTTGCTTGGTTTCTCAAGAAGCTGTCAGGAAGTTAACTGGCAGTTGCCAGCTTCAGGCTGTAACTGGGAAAATGCGCCCACTCAGCTCCGGAGCGGTCCAGGAAAGCATTCCTAATTCCCCCTCCCATTCCCAGCTGGATTGGGGGAGGCAGGGAGGGGAGAAAAAGAGCATCAATTGAGGCTTTCACTTCCCAGCAATGATGCTCATCTGCCACCGAAAATTAACTCCATGTGAGTCCTATTTTTGCTGTGGTTTCGCTCGCCGCGGTTTCCAGAAGGGAAATGACGCCCCTTCCCACATGTGCTCATCCCACGGCAGGAGCTGGGGCTCCTCAGCTCTGCCCACCTTGCTGGATGGACTGAAAAGGGAATGAAGAGCTCTGTGCCCTGCCCAGGGGGGGTTTTTTTGGGGGGGATGCTCACAGCTGGGGCTCCTCAGCTCTGCCCACCTTGCTGGATGGACTGAAAAGGGAATAATGAGCTCTGTGCACTGCACAGGGTTTTTTGGGATGCTCACAGCTGGGGCTGAATGAGCTGGGGCTCCTCAGCTCTGCCCACCTCACTAGATTGACTAAAAAGGGAATAAAGAGCTCTGTGCCCTGCGCAGGGTTGGTTTTTTTTGGGATGCTCACAGCTGGGGCTCCTGAGCTCTGCCCACCTTGCTGGATGGACTGGAAAGGGAATAATGAGCTCTGTGCACTGCACAGGGTTTTTTTGGGAGGCTCACAGCTGGGGCTGCGGGAGCTGGGGCTCCTGAGCTCTCCCCACCTTGCTGGATGGACTGGAAAGGGAATGAAGAACTCTGTGCACCACGCAGGGTTTTTTTGGGGGGATGCTCCCAGCTGGGGCAGGCAGAACTCAGGGGTTTATCCACAGGGGGTGTCTCCAGAAGGGGAGAGCCCAGAACAGAAGGGACCCAAGGCCACCCTGGGAGCTGCAGGGTTTGCAGAGGGTGGGGCTGCAGCAGGAGGGGCGCAGGGAGCTCACCTGCCGGGCTGGTCGGGGTATTTGTGTTTGCAGTAAGCCTCTAGTGACGCGTACACCTTCTCCCGCAGCGCCTCCACCTCCGCCGGGTTCGAGAGGCCCTTCGAGTCTGAAAGGATCACAGAAAGTATCAGCCAAAATCCTCCAGGCTGCAAGAACCCCTCCGTGCCCTCCCCAGCCCCTCCATCCCTTCCAGCCCCACCAGTGAGGATGAGGCTCTGAGCTCCGAGGATTTGGGGAGCGCTCGACTCCTCAAAGGTTTGCCCTACAGATTTTCCCCACTTCATACCCCAACCCCAACTGTTTGGGCACATTCCCATGGTCCCAGAGCCTCACTTAAAGGGTTTAATTCCCCCTCCAGCCCTGGCCTTGCGGATTTCTCCCTCCAGCACTGTGGTGGAGCTGAGTGAGAAGCCCCTGCTCTGGCACAGCCCCCAGGATCTGTTTTTAGTAGGGTGAAAGGGACAGTGCAGAAATCGATATCCCCAAGCACATGTGCCACGGGAACCTCTCCAGATTCCCCTTCTTTGACCATATACGGCTAATCCCAAATTACAGACAATAAATTACTGCTGATTACAAGGAGAGGGGGGGACTAAAAAAAAAAAAAAACAGTCAAGAAGGAAAACAAACCCAAGCAATAAACCCTGCTGGAACAGCCTGGCCTGGCTTTGGTGGGAAAATCCAGGCAAGGAGCTGTGCTTGGGCACAAACTGTGCTCCTGGGAGGGCAGGGAGGGACGGGGTGGTGGTGGTGGTGGATGTGAGGTTTGTCCTTGGCTGCAATCTGCTTTTGCTCTGGGCTCTCCAAAATGCAGAGACCCCCACAGAGAGCTGTGCAGGTATGAGCTGCAGCTGGGATTTGCTCCCTGAAATGCTGGAGACAAGCCCTGGCACTGAACCTGCTCCTCCCCTCGGGCAGCTGGGGCTGAGGGGGAAAAGGGAGAGGTGTGAGCCCTCCTGGAGTCACAGTGAAACTACGGTCAGAAATGGAAGGTTTTGTGTATTTTATGAGCACATAAAATATCTTTCACCTTCTCCAGGCCTGCAAAGGGCTCTTCCAGAAACGCAGGTGATAAAAGCCCTTGGATGATGAGGGTGGGAAGCAGAGACAATAATGTCCATGCTCTGGTGCTGCTCTAATCCAGATTTTTCTGTTCAAAGAACATCTAAATTCAATTTTGTTCCAATTCAGGGACAGCTCCCTCAAGCACCAGAACTTTCTTTTCACTACCACTCTAAAAAGGGTGAGAGCTGACAGGACAAGGGGGGATGGCTGAAAACTGCCAGAGAGGAGGGTTAGATGGATATTTGGAAGGAATTCCTCCCTGTGAGGGTGGGGAGGCCCTGGCACAGGTGCCCAGAGAAGCTGTGGAGTGCCCAAGGCCAGGCTGGACAGGGCTTGAGGCACCCTGGGATAGGAGAAGGTGTCCCTGCCCACAGCAGGGGTGGGATGGGATGATCTTTAAGCTCCCACCCAACCCAAAGCAACTTTCATCACTGCCTCTCTCCCTCCCTGCCCTGTTCTTGCCATCTGCTATTTACAGCAGGGCTTTTTTGGGGAAGAAAAGGAGCCAGGAGGGGCCAGGAGAGCAGAGGCAGGCACGCACCAGGGTTGAAGAGGACGATGGCTCGCAGGCAGCCCAGCTCTGTCTTGTCCATCAGCATGTCCCGCATTTTGGACACCAGCTCTGTCAGTACTCTGCGAAGGACACGGAAAGCACAGAGTCAGCAGGAAAAGGAATGACAAACCCCAGGTGTCAGGCCCGGAGTGAGAAGCTCCGGTCACGTTTAACGAAGCCAGGGATGGTGCTGGCTTGTACCAGCTGAGGATGTGGCCTCATTTTCCTCCTCCATCAAAAATAGCTCATTAGGAGCATCAATAGTTCCTGTGAGATACGACAGGGACCATAAAAACTGGCTGCATCCATTCACTGAGAGGCTTTGGCACCTGAGAAAGCTGCCTAAAAATAAAAAATAACAATAAAAACCCACCCCAACAGGTATCTAAAAGTAATTTCCTCTGCCGGTAATTTTTATTGCTCCCTTTGCTCTTACTGCAGGTGTCGGTCTTGAAATATTTTCCACTGATTGCCCAGTTTTTCATGTGAGATCCTGCAGCAAAGTCATGATCTTGCACTTATGACCTCACAGGAACAAATGATGTCACCCAGGTCTGAAGAACAATTTCCTCACAGAGCAGAGCAGCAAAGGTGATTTGGTTTCAACTCAGTCGCCTCAAGATGAGTCTCAGGGAGAGAAATCAGCATTTCAGCAGCGGCTGGAGTCACGCTGTGGGTCAAACACCCTGCGAGTCTGCCTTTAAAACACTTTCCCAAAGCCTGAGATTAAAGAGCCCTCGGGACACGCATGTGGAACCTGCTGAGTATTGCTGGGGCCTGTGCATTCTGCAATAAAATCACGTCTTGGTCCAATTAAAGATGAAAAGGAGCCAAGGAGTGGCCCCCTCGAAGGGTTTGAAGGCATCTGGACCCC